>MU857743.1:45666-63849 GCA_033296725.1 Corynascus novoguineensis | reverse complement strand
TTTTTTTGCTTGACGAAAGGTGGGGGTTGACGAAAGGGGGGTGGCGCATGGTAACTAGCTTACTCTTTTGTGAGGTCACCGTCAACGTTCAACAATATCACAGTCAAAGCCATTACTCGAGAGATGGTATGAGAGGGGAATAGAAGGGTAAACGATTTGCTAATTCCTCGAATTCGGCGTGTAAATGCAGAATTACTTTTCAGCTTGCTTGGCTTGGCGGAGCGCAGCGGCGCCCTCCTCGTCATGCGCTTCGACATCGATCTCGAAATGCATCTTGTTGGAGCCCAAGGCGTTGACGCCCAGCTCGGTCCAGACAGGCTGATGATTGGGCATCCACTTTCGAAGGTTGTAAACAATGCGCTCGTGCTGGCTGGGAATGTCGGTGCTGTATGTAACGACGCGGTAGACCTGGCACCATCCCTTGCCGCCAGCGTGCTTGAGGTTGTAGTCGCAGTTTTCGAACGCCTGGTCGATCTCATCGAACAGACTAGGATGGACCAGGGATTCGAAGTCGAACTCCGTGGCCTTGGCATTCCAGCCACCTGTTGAATTGTGAGCCAGAGGGCAACTATTTAGGAAGAGGGGCTGTAGGTGCTGATACTATGGAAAAACACGGTGCAGCAGAGGTAGCGCTCCTTTTCAGGACGAAGACGAGACACGGGATGGTGTGGAGATAAAGTTGGGAATTGAGCGGGAGATGGTGGGAGTGAAAAACAGAGTAGGCGGCTAGCGAGCGTAGGAGACGGTATTGGCAAATCCTCTCACCTTGTCCAGAGCAGATGATACGGTCTCCCACACGGATGGCCTGGGAATAGGAGAGATTCTTCCTCGCCCACTCACCCCAACCGGGGTATGCATAGCACGGAAGGTTTGACATGATGTAAAAGAAAGGACGTGTGCTCCGGGGTAGCCTAGAGCGATGGAAGATTGCAGCACTCCGTACTGATGAGAAGGTCGAGGGTCGAATTCTGTGAATAGCTGTGGCGTATATAAGCGAGGGGGATGTAACGTCAATAGCCAAGAGCGACAAGCCAGCTTACATGGGTTTGAGCGGACAGCTTAGGGCTTCAGCAAGGATAAATCAGGCGGTGGCGAGACCTTGCTCCTTTCTTGTACCGTCGCTTGTTTTATTTGGACAAGGGGGCTCTCACATATAGCCGGGTTTCGGCGAGAATCCAGAAACGTCTCCCGAAGGAGACAGTCCCTTCCTTCCATGACGCCTTTCCGCAAAGGGCAAATGCAAGCACTTACCATTCATTGCCGCGGTGTGTTGTCAACCTCGATCTAGTGGCGCAAACGCCCTTTGGTTCCGGTTCGACAAGATTTGAGCGGGAATGTGACAGACTAGGAACGGCCCGAAGGCTTGCGTCATGCCGCGATCGGACACACCCCAGCAGATCTAGGACATTGTATGCACTTGGCACAATTCACGAACATGTTCCGACCAGGGACACATTCAAAGGATACATTTCCTTGACTAATAATCGCGCGCTGGAAGAATTTGATTCCCCTCTTCGCTTTCCTATTACGGCGAGTACTGCTGGTCGCGTTTGGGCCAAGTTCTCGGTGATCATACCTGCACAGCCGCCGTCTGGTTACACCTATGAATTTGTGCTGGCCTTGGCCGGATTGACAGTGATGGCCAATGGCTGGCTTCCTGGCTGACCTCCCTAAGTCCGTCGGAACCGATACTAGTAGAGCTAAATTTTAGAGTAGATGGTTGATTCCATAGTAAAAGAGGTTCAGTCTCCAGCACAGATCATCTCACGCCGGCGTTTCTACTGTTTACAATCAGTCGACTTGCTGTCACCCCACAGCTCACTTTATGAGGGATCACAGCGCCTGATGCAAGGCAACAGCGAGGAGAAATCCGGTTCGGAGAAATCTTCGTCGGGGTAAGCCATGTTGCCATCGCCAAGCCAGTGCTTCGCCGCTCGCGATATTTGCCCAATTAGCAGATCAGGAGAAGAGCCAAGATGAAACAGCGGACCGTAGATCTACGGAGTAAGGTTAAGCAAAGCTCATCAAATGGCAAAAACTTGGTAACCCAAAATTCTTGGAACCCGTTCACCTCCCGAGAGTCCTCACCGTTAGAAAGCAGAGCCAATGTAAACCATGGTGATAAGTCCTATTTCCCAATCTCGAGCCGATCAATAACCAGCAAATATTCAAAACTTTTCTCTAGATGCGAACGCAATTGCTCCCTCAACTACTGGAAGTCAGAATACCCAAACTTTACACATTGTATCAGTTTAGATCAGTAAACAATTTTACCAGTGCCTTGACCCTAGCACATTAGCACGTACTACCCCGTACTATCAGGCCCAGCGGGGTGTACTGTGTCCCTACGCAGAAGGTAGACTCGTACTCCACCAGTATGCCACTTGGAATTTGTCGACCAGCCAAGACCTGCACATACGTTGTATTTGTGCAGACCGGATGGGGGTACGGCTGATGATTATGCCGTTTTTGACCCGCCCTGACTGATTGGCAAATAAGCGCCAAGAGCCTCACACGGAATACTCCTTGGCTTCACCGAATGCACTCATTCTATGCACGTGTTCATCGTAACTGCCCGAACATACAGGACTCGGAGGTTGCTTGTTCGAAGAGCGATATATTATTATCGTGCCGGTGCCCACCATGTTTTTTTTTCACACATAACGTTGCTCGGTTCAGTCCAACTTATCCCCTTGTGTTATTCTGTCTCACGGGACCCCCACTCAGGGTGTCTGGTTCTTGAAGCGAAGAAAACCACCTCCGGCATGTTTGGCACACTCAACGTCCTGCCAGAAGTGCCATTGACGTTCGTCGAGAATCCAGATCTAACCTCTGCCCTGAGCCGGCGTCGGCGAGACAAACCACACATCTCCTGCAATCTGTGCAGATTACGGAAAGTGAGTGAGGGCGTGTTGTATAGTCCTCGAGCCTTTATTTTTTTTTTCGTTATTAGTCGTTGGGTTGCCGGTCGTCCTTTCTCTTTCAAGGGCTGCGGCTGTCCGTCATCTTCGTCCTAATCAGGGGAAGGGAAGGCCCCTTTCGTCGAAGCGCTGCCTTCAACAGACTTGACTCGACCACTTCTCCTCTTCCCGCGCGCTGACTGTTCAAGTTTATCATGTCGATGGATTCTTCTAGCTGATTCGCCTTGCTTTTCTTTCACGCCATAATAGGTCCGATGCAGCGGCGACCCTTTGGGCTGCGACAAATGCGCAGCCATCTCGGCAGAATGCCAGTATCCGGCCCGTGACACACGGCGGAAGAAGCGCGTCACTAGCAGCGATCCTAGCAACTTGGATCAGGTCACATCATACGAGAGGCAACGGGCGAGTGGAGAAGATGGGGGTAGTGGTAACGGTAGTGGTGTCGGTGGTGGTGATGGTGGAGGGCGAACAGAAGGCGGCCGCTTCTCTAACCCTGAGAGGGTCTCCTCCATTCCCGTCTTGGTGAACCATGATATGGATTGCGGCGCCGTAGGCTCTGAACAGCCTTGTGCTTCAGAGCACCAACCGTGGAGCTACGCAGAGTCCACAGGCGACACCAGCAGCCCCGGCGCCACAAAAGCAGGAACCCTAACATTCGACGAATGGCAGGACCTGAGTCGTTTCCTTCAGCCCATGCTCGGAGGACCACCGAATCCGCTCGGAGAAGGTGGTGGAAAAGATATCGTAACTGATAGGATGGTGAACAACTCCGTTCTCGACAGGGACGGCAGATTCAACGGTACGTGAATTCCATAAGCACCAACATTGAATGAGAATTTTCGTTGTTCGTATTGACGGTATGGATTAGTGTGCGGTGACTTCGAGGGTATTGACCAAACTTCCTCCACTGATCTCTCCAGTCCGGGAGGTGGGCTACCTCCATCCTGGGCAATGTCCGTAGACTCCAGTACCAGGAGCAACAGCAGCAGAGGCAGAAACACCAGCCACGTGCGGCACGAGTCGTATCGCGGGTTCGATTCAGGCCCGAGTGGTTGGTCGGATAAGGAACATGGGAGCCTAGACACGGCGGGTACGGGTCGCACCACGCCGCACATCTCAAGTCCGCCGCCAGCCCCGAGAAGCTTGCACAGTAAGGGGTCATCGGCAACTACATCGACCAGCAATGGGTCCTCAACGGGCGACATCTGCAAATGCTTGTATCTCGCAGCCCAGCTCCTCGAAGATCTCGGGGCAAAGAGCGCCCAGAGTGACCCCACCGCTATCGACGTTCTATTGTGTGTCTTTCGAAACGCCCTGCGGCAGGTCACAGCGATCTTGGCATGCCAGAGGTGTCTGCGCCGGACCGAGAATACCATGCTGCTGGCCATGGCCGGCCGGTACATGAGCCTCCTATGTGACGAGCTCGTGGGGGGTTACGAGCAGCTGCAAACGGCCAAGGGCAGACAGAATGGGGGTGAACAGGATCAGTTCGGCCTGGGATCCGGTTCCAGCTCTGAGTCAGGGATTTTCCCAAGATCTCCTTCCTCTTCCGCTTTGTCTTCAAATTCCTCGGGAGCCTGGCAGGAGGCTGGCAGAGGTAGTGCCGGATTTGAGGCGAACAGCCGCGCCGCTTTTAGTGGCCAGACGTCTTCCGTGGAAGTGGCCGACGAAATGTGGTTTTCGACATATCGTATCGAGAGCAGCCGGGAACGACTTCAGGTTTTTGTTACCCTGGTTACGGTTCAGATGGCTGAATTCTCCCAGCTGCTGGAAAAGCTCAAGGCGCGCGCTGGCAGGCAGAGGGGCCAGATGGAGCTTCTGATTGAAGCAGAAAAGAGAGCCCAGGAAGCGAGAAATAGACTTCACGCAAACTTGTTGAAAGGGGTATGAGTACATTATAGACTAGGGATGTAGGCTCTCTCCCAGATTTCGCGGTCGCTGGTGAGGTCCACATTGATATACAAAATGAGATTTGTTGGGACTGCAGACTGGTGGCTGAGGCCGCTGAGCAAATTGTAACATGTTGTATTCCGTAAGGCTCTTTGTTGCCGAATTCGATGCTTAGATTCTTCGTACCTTTCGCGTAGCGCAACAGGTGCTTCGGGTCAAGGGGGGCTTGTAAGGCCTACAAGCACTTCCTCCGATGCAAAATGCAGAGCATACAGAATAGAGGATTACCATGTACAGTCACTCAAAGAAGCAATATCTCCTTCTATATAGGAGGAGAGTCGCGATCGGATAGAAAAGGCCGGTGGCTGGAAAAGGCCAGCCTGCAGGCAAAGTGCGCGCGTGGGCTAGAAAGCAGCGCACCCCACGCGACACGATAATAAAATCTTTTCCCACGTATATCTACTGTCGCATCGAGCAGTTTTCTATCTAAACAAAGAGCTACGTTCGTTGTATTAGGCTTAAAGCTTGATTTCCTCTTCCTGGCTCCAGCATCAAGGTACACAGGCACATCGACCCCCTTTCGCAGTCGCAGTTATTTGTCCCTGTTCTCGCTAACTCTGTCGCTCTAGCGTGTCCTAGTCGGTCAAGTATTTGAACAGCCTCTTCGAAAGGCCCAGCCGAGACATGGTCTTGCTGACGATATTGATGCCGAAGCCTCCAACTGGGCGCGCATCATGTCCATCAGCGTCACCTCTGCGAAACAACGTCTATTTCATTCTCGTTTTCCATTGCTCCCCTTTTGATATTTGTGTACGTGGTAGGGTGAAGGAAGCAGCAGGCCAGAGGCTCCATGCCGGCTCGCGGGGTGCGGCCAGAGCGCAGGGAGCAGGGCGCTGATGGGAAGCGGCGAACAAGCAGCCACTTGCTGAACATTTTATGTGGGTTCAACGAAAATCGGCATCAATGCAGAGCACGGTAAAACTTTGGCACTGCTTCATTAGATTCTCACTAGCGATTCTCGTTCTTGTCTCTCGCCAGTTTTGAGCGGCTGTCCTTTAAACCCAATTCTGAGTACAGGGCCTGGCGCCTAAGGCTTTTACAATGTGAACAAGCAGTCCGGTCACTGATAATCAACACGACTAGTGGTTCGGCTTTGGTATGCCTCATTTGTGGTGTGGTGCGTCCTATATAGGACATATTTCCCCGAGGTTCCCCTTGACGGGAGCCGGTTCTCCGTTTTGGGAGTCCCTACGTCATTTCGATGCGGAGAAGAGGAATTGGAAGGCTAAGCAAGGCCGAGGGTCAAAGAGGCCGAAAAGACTGTCACGGTCAGGAAGGCAGAGTTCCATATCTATTCAATTTTAAAATATGCTTGGCTTCGCGCCATTCCGCTCTCCGTCTTCGTATAATATCTTTTGTACCTCTACAATTCATCAACCCATTAGACACACTCGCCCTGACAGCTGGACCACGGACCATGTGTCCTTTCGAATTCCTTGGTACGTGTCCGACCCTTGCACATAACCAACTCGGTTGTTGCATTCTGTGCCACTCTGTTCACACCGGAAACGGTTCAATTAGCATATTTTGCATCGCGATGTCTGTACAGAAGTGGTTTGCCGCGCACTATGGAGCCACAAACCAGCTGGAAATTTGTCTGTGCGGACAATCTTCCAATGTCGGGAATCAAGCCACTAATTTCGCTCTCTGTTGTAGCGACACGAGCACTGCAGAAGGGTGATATGATAAGATAAATACGCGAGGATTTGATCTGTGACGAAAGGTGACTATTGGGTTGGGGTTATGGTCATAGTTCCGCGTTGGACCTAACCCCTGACTGGGCATCCACGCAGCTGCGGGCTTGCATTCTGCTCTTTTCAGCTTTCGATTCGCAAACTTTCGTAGTATTGGCAACGCCATGAAGCCTTACATCTGTATTCGCTGGTCTCCCACAAGATCCGCTTATTTTTGTGATGTAACTTTTCCTCACCCACGTTTTATTATGACTCCCTCGTTACGTATCGCTTTCAACAAGCGTCTAGGGTGCTTCTCACGGTGCCTAGGTAAGGTTGGTCGAGGATACCATTGTGACTCTCACGATGATAGGAAGGTGATAAGGATCATTTTGTTTCGCATCAAACTTGCATGTGATGATTGCCGCCATATACCCCTGGCCGGACCACTCGGATGCGGAACACGACGGTTGTGACGTCACAGACACTGCTTCCAGGCCTCGAGCCTTCTTTTTTGATCCTATCAGCAATCAGGAAAAGGCAATTTGAAAACATCAGCGGAATTCGATCCGAAGGCAATTCCTTTATAAACTGGCTGGACTAGCCGTGACGTTGCCTAATAACGTGGTACACCATAATACCTGTTCTCCTTGATAAGTCACAACGCGGCGGATAGCAATTTAAGGTAAACAACGACCACGCCAACCGCCTCACAGGTTAAACCCCTCATCACACCAGCAATCATCAACACCTTTCAACTCGCACAATGGCTCCCCACGCTTCCTCCCCGTCGGCTATCTCCAGCCCGGACACAATCCAGGGCGGCGAGGACACAGGCACCCTCCCTTTCAATCATACAGCACCGGCCTGCCCCGTAACCTCGCAGCGCCGCCAGGCTGCCGGTGCCGACGAGTTCCTCGCCAAGCCTGCCGTGGCCCGCGCCAACTTGGCCGTGTCTACCTTCGCGCCCAATGGCAGCCCCGAGTCCAAGGAGGGCCGGATGCGGGACCATGTGCGTACCTGTCCTGACTTAGCTAATGCAACCCTGGTCCTAAACCCAAGCTGACAAGAGGGCAAATCTAGACGGTGTTGCAACAGCACGTGCTCTTCTGGGATCGCGACGGCGACGGGCAAATCTACCCGTGGCACACGTATGTCGGGTTCCGGGACCTCGGGTTCAGCATCCTGTTCTCGCTGCTCGCCGCCCTTATTATCAATGTCAACTTTTCCTATCCAACGCGACTGGCTGTCTCTTGGTGGCCCGACCCGTGGTTTCGCGTTTATGTTGGGGGAATCCACAAGGCCAAGGTAAATAAATACCACATTTGCGCACATTTATTTACTGCCTAACTAGATATTCCATTTTGTCGACTCCCAAAAGATGGAGACTCTGTTTGCTAATCAGATGCCAGCATGGTTCCGACTCGGGGGTATATGACAAGGAGGGCAGGTTCGTGCCGCAGATGTTTGAGGACATGTTCGCCAAGTGGGATGTCCACGGCGCCGGATCGTTATCAGCGAGGGAGCTTTGGCACATGATCAAGGGGAACCGATTAGCTGCTGATCCGTTTGGGGTACGTTTGAAGTCATCCCGGTGATTGGAATGGCAACGGGTAGCTGACAAATCGCAGTGGGGAGCCGCCTTCTTTGAGTTTGGTACCACATGGTTGCTTCTGCAAAAGGATGGTCGCGTCTCGAAGGAGGACCTCCGGCAGACGTATGATGTGAGTGATTCGTGACCAAGTCAGCCTGATTTCACGCTTACAATTGCAGGGTACGATTTTCTGGAAGATCAAGGAGGCTAGGGAACAGGGCAAGGGTTGGAACAAGGGGTTTGGGCTGCGAGATCTTTTTACACTTGGCCAGCGAGAGGTGAAGGCACGCATCGCGTAAGACAAACCACGACATGCGACCCCCAACAACATTTGATATCGGGGTGAATGGTAATAAGGTTTCTGAGATGGAGCGATTTCGGTTGGAGCCTCACCCTGAACGCTTAGGAGAGTTTTATGGCACCTTGCTTATGGAGAATTCTTGAAGGTCCACTGATGAAGATGTGGGAGAAGAAAAAGTATTAACATGTTCATAACTACTATGTACTTATCCGTGCATATGTCGGAGGACGCTCTCGGCGTTTTGCATGGAGATTGCCGCTTTAGTTGTGTTGGAAGACCAACAGCCACGAATCCAAGGTTTTTACAAGATAAAATATTTTCAATAGTGGAATCAATTAATCAGTGCTGAAGCAGGTGTGTAGTTCGTTGCTCCTTCCTGGGGAAAATCTTCTCTTGATTTCCCCAGGATATATCCTTCCCAAGAGCTCTTGATCAAACGGTGACCTGCAGCATCCCGATTTTCTGTGACTCACTCCACCCGCAAACCGCTGTTTGATCCAACAAGTTGAAACTGGCAGAGGCACCACCTCAGGGTCTGGTACTCTGGATGGTACAAAATAGGTATGAACTTGAAATTCTACTGAAGCAGTAACTACACCTCAAGCCTGTCGAATGTATTGTATCCGCAGTGCTCCATACATCGAACTGCGGGCCCCTCTTTCAGGGCCCACTTTTCACGAATACCAGAAATCTCTTCAACCCCTGAACACCACGGCTCCGCACAAAAACTCTGACGCGCCACACGGTGATAACAACATAGGATAGCCTCGCCCGGCTAGCTCAATCGGTAGAGCGTGAGACTCTTAAGTCCCAGTGCATCTCAAGGTTGTGGGTTCGACCCCCACGTCGGGCTCAATTCCCGTCATGCGATGATGACCTTCTCTTTTGCTGCTCTTTTTTTCGGATTGTTTAGACCCCCCTTCCTAATTACGCTTCTTTCGCGGCTCTTTGAACTTATATGTTGTTAGGGCCAGAGCCAACGAATAACTGGTAACGTGTTTAAAAGGGATCAGTTATACCATGTCAAGTCCACTGCTCGTGACGTACAGAGTACATGGGGACAAGTTCATATCATTGGAGAGGCGCTCATTTTCAGGATTCTACTTAACCAAGTAACGCAAGGGGGTTCCGCACTACATATAAAGAATTTGGGAGGCACCCTAAATAATCACAAGGCTTTGAATGTTCGATAGGGCTATAATGCGCCTATAGCTACTGTTCACTACCAACGTTCAATCACCTTCTGTACGGTAGTAGGTGTGTCTTGAACGCATACATTAGGTACCCTACTGATTCTGGTTCTTCTTAATCGAGCCTCATCCTTCTGGAGTGCAGCGCCAAGTAGTCTGGCATCATGTCCCTAACCCATCCCTCGATCTTCCTCCCGGCTTCCTCGCCAAACTCGGCTCGCCACTTGGCAGCCTCGGTATCGATGTGGACGTCGCCGGCGACCTTGGACGGGTCGATACCCGAGGTTGAGCTGATGGTACTAGTCATGACCTGCATGGACTTGGGCATGGCCCGGAACCTCTCCTCGGGCACCCGGTCCCACTCGAACCGGAGCCGGGCCGGGTCGAGTCCCGCCAGCGGCGCGTATTTGGCCACTAGCTGGGGTGTTCTCATGATGTCGTCGGCGTCGAGCACAATCGGCCACAGGCTGTCCTCGGGGAAGTGGGCCTTGTAAAACTCGTACAACGCCCGAAACCACCGCATCGTTGTCTCGACCTTGAGCGGACCCTCCTTCTGGCGGATCCGGGCCATGTCGGAGTCAATGCCGAAGTCGGCGAGGGTAGTTCGGTAGAGCGAGGGTACCGTCATGGCAGGGTGACGGATCAAGAAGGTCGGATGCCATGTTCGGAGGAACTCATCTGGTAGAGAGGTGAGGTTGAGGGGGGAGCGTGTCGGCTGGTCGACACCGCGGGCGATGAGGGTGCCCGGTTCGCCAGACACGGCGTCGTCGCCATACGTGTACTTGGACTCAAAGAAGACGTCCGTCATCATGGCGGCGTGCTCCTTGACATACACGCGTTGCCCTTCCTGCTCGGCCGCAGCAAGATGGTCCTGCAGCGCGTCGAAGGCGGCTTGTTGCGCCTGAGTCACGGCCTCGCGTTCCTCTGGTGTCCACGCGCCCATGGGCTTTTTGTGGTGCTCGAACCGCTGCAGTGCGGCCTCCAGGAAGAAGTAACCGCCGCCCATAGGTGCAGGCCGCACATTCTGCTCGTCCAGGTTCAAAATCTTGACAAGCATGTTGGATGCAGTACGAGGTGATGTAATGAGCCAGTAGCGAGGCGTCGCCTTTTTCTCCGTTTCTTGGGTCATTTTGATTCTGAATTGATAGCTATTCGTATTTGAATAATGGTTTTCCAATGATAGCGGTCCTGAAGATACAAAGAAGGTGGGAAGTTAGTGTAAATACTCTTAAGATGAACTACTTGAGGATGAGGCGACAATATGTAGAACCAAGTCGCTGTTGGAAACGGGATGCATGACGATTATCTGGAGAACTTGGTTCAAAAAGTCTCCGCCCGGCATCTCCGTTCCCCGAGATCCCGCCACACTGCTTCGATCGGAAAGGTGAACGCCGAATGAAACGCCAATATGAGAATCAGATCCCCCACTCCCCTTCTAGCCTTGATCTAGTTGCGACCATGGCGGATTACGCAGCCTCAATGTCAGCGAGGTGGTTGATACCGGGGTTAAGAGCGGAGCGGCACAACTTCTCAGGATAGAACCGTTACAACCGGCAGGCTTTAGGACAATTATTGGCCACGTGGTAGGGCCGGATCTAACGGCATTTAACAGGCTGGACGGTCATCATGCATGTCAAGGTGGTACTGTGTATAATATAAACCCCGGGGCAGGGAGCAAGTCGGCGCCGGTCGGCCACCGAAAGAGCGAGAGACCGACGACACCGCTATTTCCAGTCGTATTAACGCTCGAACGTTACCTTCAGGCAAAGAGGTTATTGGCGCGTTGATCCGCTTTCATCATCCGAGCCGTCAGCATAATTACATTCAAAACGCCCAACCTGCCTTCCTATCCCAGCGGCAGATATCCCGGAGCAAGCAATGAACTGTTGGGACTAGCACAACCCTAAGACGCGTGAAGGGCATATCAGTGATCTAATATGTCAATACCTACCTACACAGACTTGTCGTACCACCGTGGAGAATTGATGATTTGGTTGGAAGAGAGAAACAGCTGGCTCTCCTGGTCTCTAGCTCAAGTATAGGGGTGCACGAAGGATGGTGCATTGACGCTTGCACATCTTCCACGGAACAATGGTCGAATCCTGGTGAGAGACTGAACCCAGCCAAAGGAGGGAAAGGAGAGCCGTCGGTCTTCCTCGTAGTCCGAGGTGGGCGACGAATTGGTCAGGGAGAAGGGTGCCGACAGCCGATGAAGGACGGGAGTCGGCGGAAGTCGGCGATGACCAGAAAGTGGTTGTTAAGCAGCAGAAGAGCAGACTGGCTCGTCAACAGAACGTTGTTAAATGAGAGTGTTGGGAGGATAAGTGGCGAGGCCGAGAACACCGACCACTGGGGTTTTGTGTGAGCAAAGAGTGCACCATTTAGAGCCAGCGCCTTTGACGATGATAACACTCGTCGCGTGCTGAGCGTAATGTTTGGGAATATCTAGTGTAACTTATGATTAGCGAAGAAGAGTGAGATGAACTGATCGCGCCCCAAAAGACCCAGGCACCAATCCACAGGGTGAGCGATTGTTGACCAGGCCTTGTGGCCAGCGCTGATCGATCGAGGAGGCGATTTTTGGTCGTCAAATTACTGGAAAAGGCATCGACGTCAGGATCGGGCCAAGGATTGGTCGCCTTGAGGTTGGCTTTGCAAGTCACTCAAGTGTGGATCTGTCGCAGATATTGCATCGATCCAATCATTGTGCGATGCAATAGCTAGGGTCTTGGCGCTGACACCTCATTCCCTGGTCGCACAGAGGTCTCATCGAGGGCCAGAAACACCACGGCCCGCCGTGCGTTCCCACCGTTGACTGACCGCGCACCGGGCACTTAGCCTGTCAAGAAACGGCACGAAAACCCAACCGACTCCGCGATCCACCCGTACCGTCGCTGACGGGAAGAACAGCAGGTCTATCCCGGATAATCGCGGCCGCTATGCAGGCGCCGACTGGGAAAAAAAAAAGAACAAGAAAGAAAATAAAGAAAAGAGACCAGAGAAAATAACAGAGTGGTTCGGGAGGTTTAGACGACATGGCAATGGAAAGTATGTACGGTGCTCGTGCTCGTGGCCGAGGTGTTTCTGGTTGCGGTGAGATACATACAGTACTTTCATTTACGAGAGCACCGGAGGGTGGGGGGGCCAAGCACTCCAGGCGAGCTCAGTCGAGCTGGCAGAGCTCCCTAAGAGGGTTAGGGTTCTGCGCCACTGGCCACCGCCATGGGCCAACGAACACCTCTGAAGCGGCCATTGCCATGACGGGCAGCCAGAATTCGGCTCCGAAACAAATATGCACTACAACTGCCACAATGTTTCGACCACAGTGGACGCCGGGTCGCCCGGCCGCCATGACGATCCACCGTTGCCCAGAACACATCGATCGCACCTTGTCCCTTAAGACCTTGGAGGGCGTCTCGTGCGCGCCCCTCCGTTCCTTCTCGACCTTCTGAGAGTCCGGATCGCTGTTTGGTCAGGCTTCCACACGACATACCTTTTGTCTGAGATAACAACTCGCGTCCCGACTGGGAGCCAAGGCCGATGAAGCAGCGACGATGAACTCAACGAGCCACCCCTCAAACCTGATCGAGTATATCTGGCCCTGTGGCCATCACGAGAATGTTGACGTGCAAAAAGCCCCCGGCATTCCGTTTGTGCGTGGGCAATTCTCTCTGCCCGTAGCGAAGTCACCAGAGGAGTTCACCGAGGAGGAACGGCTAGGCGTGCCCGGGCGGCGGAAATGCTGCCGGTGCTGGGCCACTTGCAGTCTGTTCAAGCCGCTTGAGGCTTGTGAGGAGTGCGATCACCCTTTTACCGGTTGTCAAGGATGCATGATTGTCGACTCCTCAGGGTCGCGCGAGATTGCGACCCTCGACCGCCGGCCAGTTGGCGAGTTCGACCAGTCGCCTGAGTATTGGAGGTGCAACACCTGCGAGCACATCAATCCCTTTGATTCTGATGGGCCCATCAACGGCTTCTTGGCGCCAATGGTCTCTGACTACATGGACGACATGGAATGCAGAAAATGTGGCGGGTCCTTCACGGCTGATAGCTGGGTCATCAGTCCTTTCTGGGTCTACCTCGGAACGTGGAATGGCAAGATTGTCGCCGAGGGCGGCCCGTGGCACTGGAGCTTGGAATGGCATCGCGACTGCGCCGGCGAGCAACACACCAGGGACGACTGCTACACTGCAAGGAAGAACGGCAGGCGAAGAAGGGAGAACCCCTGCATCAACAAGCATTTTGCCGCCGAGGCTGCCCAAAAATCTCCCAAGGATCCCACAGTTCGGCCTCCTATCCCGCCCATCTTGATTGTGGATACAGACAATCATTCGTTACCACCACCCTCCGCTGGGCTGACCCCATTCCCTGAGGAGCATGATTACGACAGCGATAGGGGTACAGCACCGGAATTCAAACAGCAAACTTCCCTTCAACCCGACAATCAGACGGTGGGAACTGGCGGGTTTACAATCGGAGACTACGCGGGTGATGACTACGAGGCCGAAATTGAGCTTGATCATGGAGAACGCGGTTTGGAGGTTCTGGATGACGATGAAGAGCCCGACCTTGGATCGTATTACGATGCCCCAGCTGAAGACGATGAGTTGCTGGATGGGAGTGAGCAGCTAGAGAATCCCCAGCACTTCCTGGACGGGAATGACTACGAACCTGATCCGGCTTCACTTGAGGAGTACTCTGGTGATAGCGAACGTGACCTAGGCGACAACCCCTACGCTCCTCTCGAGGAAGACGAACTCTCGGCAGAAGCCGAACCACCACCAGAACAAGGTAGGAACGGACTGCATCTATCTTTTTTTTTCCCTTCAACAAGCTAATGTGTAATTAGCAGACCACAATATCGACGAGTCCTATGACTTCGAGGAAACATTCGATACTCAGGACTACGCTCCGGACACGGATCTTGCAGGCATGAATGATACCAGAAATTTGGAATTTGAAGAAGGCCAGCATCTTGAGGATCAACTCACATCTCCGCTTGAAAAGGACACACCCTCCGAAGCCGGTACTCAACTAGGAGCTGATGAGTTTCAAAACTCTGCCGGGGATGAACAATACCTCATAGAACCCGAAGTCGAACACGGCGACCAGCTTCTGGACGAAGTTTCAACCCCCTTGGAAGAAGACGCGCTTTCCAACGCCAACCCAGAATCAGAAGCCGGCGACTGCGATCTAGGCCTTCAAGGCAGTCCAGAAGACGGAGAATACCTGTCTGACTCCAACGCCGGACTGCTGCGCGATTTTGGGCCAGGTGGCGAACCTGATGACGCCGACCTTGAAGACGACTTCCTCACTGGCGAAGAAGAAGAGGACGCTATGGACGATGAGTCAGAATTCTCTTACGTCGATGACGGCCACACCACCATCCCCCGCAACACCTTCGCCATCCTGGACACCCCTGCGGCGGCGGCGTACAACCCGCCCGGCATGACCCACGACACGTCGTGGGACAGCGAGGAGGAGGCGGATGATAATGATGGTCCTGCTGATTTAGAAGGCGAAGGTATCGAAGGCGAGCACGATGATCTTGACCAACAGAGATTCGTGGGTGGAGATGGCGAAAGGTCATTGGATGATGTTGGGTCGATGGACGGCGAGGATCTCTCCGAAGGAGAGCGGGAGTTCGTGGAAGAGGAGGAGCACGAGCTCTCGGGAGAGTGCGAAGCCGCCGACGAAGAAGACATTATTGAAGACGGAGATCGCGGCCTCAGTGACGAGGAGTTCGCCGAAGGGGAAGGGGACGACGTCGAGGGCGAGGAAGAAGCCCTTGACGAGGAGCCTCTTGAGGGCGACCAATCCGGGGAAGAATTTCTGGATGGCGAAGTCGGCGAACTCCTCGACGAAGAAGATCTTGACGGCGAGCGCGGCCTCGATGAAGAGGAGGGGGACCTCGCCGTCGAGGACAATGCAGAGCCTGAGGAAGGGGAATTTGCTGAGGAGGAGCTCCCTGAAGATGGGGAACCTGCCGAAGAATTTCCCGAAGAAGGCGAGTTCGACTCTGAGATGGGAGAGGACGGGGAACGAGGCCTCGAGGAAGAGTTTCTCCCCGATGGCGAAGGTGACTCTGCAGATCCTGGGGAAGAATTCCTGCCCGAGGACGGCGAAATCCTCCCTGAAGATGAAGGGGAACTTCCACCGGATGGGGACGACGAGTTTCTCCCTGAAGGTGACGACAACTTCCCTGAAGAAGGCGATGAATTTGAGCCTGGCGCCGAGGAGTTTGAGGAGGAAGGTGAACGTGGTCCCGAGGACGGCGAGGCTCCCGAGGTTGCAGACGACTTTCCTACCGACGGCGACGAATATGAGCCTGACGCCGAGGAGTTTGAGGACGGTGAACGCGGTCTTGATGAAGAGGAACTCCACGAAGACGTGGCTATGGAAGGTGAAGAGTTCGCCGACGGCGATGAATTTGCCGATGGCGAACCGCTCGATGAACCGCTCGATGAACCGCTCGATGAACCGCTCGATGAACCGCTCGATGAAGAATTTGCCGACGGCGAACCCCTCGACGACGAATTTGCTGACGGCGAGCCCCTCAATGATGAAGCGGATGGTGAGTTCCCCCCTGATGATTTCCCTCAAGACGATCTTGCCGCCGGCGAATTTCCGGAGGACGGATATGCCGATGGTGGATACGGTGATGGTGAACGCGACATTGGGGGTGACTTCGGCGAACAACCAATGGACGACGGCTATGCCGACAGCGGTTTTGCCGACGATGGCCAGCCTTATAATGATTCTAGTGGAGCTGGATATGATGACGGCGGTTACCCTGTCGGCAACTACGACGGGGCCGGGTACCCAGATGATGATTACACGGGGAACGGATGCCCAGCAGACAACTATCATGACGACGACTTTGCCAATGACCAGTTTGTCGAAGGCGAATCGTTCGAAGATGGACCCAACGACAGTCAATTTGAGGGTAGTCAGTTTCCCGAAGACGACCAAGCCCAATGTTTTGACAATGGTGGACCGCCAGATGGAGAATTCGCCGACGGCGAGCTTGCTGACAATCACTCTGAAGGCGAGTTCGCTGACGGGGAATCAGGAGAAGACGGAGCCCTCGATGCAGGTTCCGACGAAGAAGATGCTGAGCCTGTTGAAGATGGCGAACCGAGCCTATATGAGGACGAGCCAATGAACGAAGAGTTACCAACAGAAGACGAGGCGGCTTCGGACGAGGAGCCTCAGATTGATGAAGAATTGTCCATTGACGAGGAGGGTGAGCCACCAGTTGACGAGGAGGAAGAACCACCCCTTGACGATGAGGGTGGGCAGCCACTTAGCGAGGAAGAATCCCTTGAAGAGGAAGAACCCCTTGAAGAGGAAGAACCCCTTGACGAGCATCCCCTTGAAGAAGAGGCTCCACTTGAAGACGAGATCTTCGAAGATGGAGCACTAGAGGACGAATTCTCACAGGAAGACGGCCCGTTGGAGGAGGATCTGCCCCTGGAAGATGGCGACCGGGGTCTTGAACCGCAATTCGAAGACCAGCCGTTTGACGATCAGCCCCTAGATGATGGCGCGTTTGATGACACACAAGGCTTTGATTCCCCGCCACCGACAGATGACCGGTTCCAAGACAGAGGTTTCGACGACTCTCCGCCAATGAACGACCAATTTCAGGACCAATCCTTCGATGGACCTTATGATGATCAGCCGATACAGGATACTGTGAATTTTGATGATAATGGCTCATTCGATGAAGGTGGAGCATACGATGACTCTGGGGCATTTGACGACACTCTCAACAATAGCGAACCTGTGCTAGATGATGAGCCGATGCCATTTGGCGAACAAGCTCCCTACGATGAAGATCGTTATCCTGAAGAATTCGCCCCAGACCAACTCTCTGATGGAGATTCAGCAGAGCCACCCTTGGATGAACCTCTAGTGGTGGAGCAAGGGGTCGAAGAGGATAACATGGGCAACCTCTCTGGCGACGATCAGTCAGGAGATGAAGGCATTGACGATGAGCGACAATCCGAAGAACCCCATCTGCAAGATGAGCCTGCTTCAGAGGACGAGGCACCAGCTAAGGACGAACTTGTTGATGAGGGGCCTATCGATGAGGATCTTGTCGAGGACGGAACCGTCGATGATTATATGGATGACGAGCCGATCGATGGCGATTCCATCCATAACGAGCCTGTTGAGGAGGAGCCTATCGATGAGGGTATTGTCGACGAGGAGTCTGTCGATAGTGAGCCTGTCGATGAGCCTGTCGAGGAAGAGCCCGTTATCGAGGTCGAACCTGCCGATGAGGAACCTCTCGATGAGGAACCTCTCGATGAGGAACCTCTCGATGAGGAACCTCTCGATGAGGAACCTCTCGATGAGGAACCTGCCGAAGAGGAGCCTGTCGATGAGACTGTCGATGAGCCTGTCGATGAGACTGTCGATGAGCCTGTCGAGGAAGAGCCCGTTACCGAGGTCGAACCTGCCGATGACGAGCCTGCCACTGAGGAGCCTATAGATGAGGAACCTCTCGATGAGGAACCTCTCGATGAGGAACCTCTCGATGAGGAAC
>MU857743.1:0-41098 GCA_033296725.1 Corynascus novoguineensis | reverse complement strand
CTTCTTCTCCTTTTGACCAAATGAGGTTGCGAAATGCGGCCACCTCCCGAACACCCATTGGTTAGAGCTGTCCAAGTTGGCGCAGGTGTCCCTCAGTCCCTACAGGCATCGCAATTCGTTTCGCGTCGCATGTATGACACCATCTACAGTATAACTAGCTAACTGTGACAATGTTGACGTTGATTAGCGGCTCCAATCGGTAACGCGGGACGGTATAAAGCTGGAATCTCTTTCGTTGGTGGCAATGTTGCCCAACGATTTTAACCAACCTATAACTTAAATCTTCGAAGCATCTCGGTAGGTTCTGGTATCAGAGAGATCTACCAACTTTAAAAATACTGCCACTATGCAGAAATTTGTAACACGCCCACGAAGGCTGAATCATGGATAAACACGAAATCATGGATTCCGACCACAGAGAAACTCAAGCATGGTCGGGTTTTGGACATCTTGCATCAGATATTGCTGGAGTCAGTTGCAATGCCACTTGAGCCCCTCCTGTCCTCAACAGATTGGAATACGGCCATGTCCCGAATTGAGCTGAACTCACGGGCATCTAAACTGCTTGACAGCATTCCCTAGACATCTCCGGACCATCGTCTCGGTGGTGGGGCTCCCTCACTGGACACACCAACCAGATTAGGCCTTTCCGAGTAGCTTTGGATTCTTAGCAAAGCGGGCGACAAGAACAGCGAGGGAAGAGGCAACGATGTTGGCGCCGGCCCAACATTGGAGGCCGACCCAGCCGTACCCGTCGCTACCACCAGTGTTGCGGAGGATTATGCCACCGATAGGGTTGCCGATGAGGATGCCAATTCCTGTAAGGGAGAAGCTCATGCCGATTCGCGCGCCGAGCACGTTAAGGCTGGGCGAGAGCGCGGCGAGGGCGGGTGCGGGCAGCGAGACGAAGGAGCCCGAGGTGAAGCCGTAGAGCAGGCAAAAGACGATGAGTCCCGGCGTCGAGCGGATGCCAATCCACGCAAATGCCAGAACGGCTGAGCATGCGGCCGCGGGTGCCATGATGTTGAAGGGCCCCAGCCGGTCGGCGAAGTAGTTCGGCAGCAGCCGGCCAAGGATTGAGGTGGAGTTCATGATGGCAACGAGGTAGAAGGCAAAGTCTGGGTCCACTCCGGCGGCTTGGATGGCGTAGCTATTGATGTAGTAGAAGGGCACCCATATGCCCATAGTGCCAACGAACTGGGCGAAAGTAAAGGCCGAATAAGGCAGCTCCAAGAAGGCGCGTGGCTCGAGAAGACGTCGGACTGACTTGGGTAGGACGCGCACGCGCATGACGGCGCAGGCGACGGCGAGGCCAGCCAAAGCGAGAAAGCCGACGACGCGCGTCGCCCAGGGGAATCCGACGCGCGGCCAGAGGCGGGAGAAGGTGAGGGTATAAATGACGCCGCCGATGCTGCTGCCCACGGTGGCGACACCCGTTGCGAACGACTTCTTGGACGAGAAGTAGGTCCCGATGATGGCCACACTCGGCACTGACAAGCAGCCGAAGCCAAGCCCGAGCACGATGCCTTGCGCCAACATCACTTGTCAGTACTCCGTACATAGGCTCGTCATCATCAGGCCTAAGACGACGAGAAAGGATCCCGTCCACAGCAACCAGTAGAAATAGCCAAGGTCAAACAGTGGCCCAGTCGCAACGCCAATGACGAGCAGCAGGAACGCTTGAACGGAACCCACCCACGAGATCTGTGAAGGCGTCTGCTCGCGTAAGAGCTCGAGTTGATAATATGTCTGGTAGACGCCATAACTGTTTACGATGCCCCTTTTGTCGGAGTAAGTTCCTCTTCATGTACATCAGATGTATGTACGGTAATTAGCACCAAAGGAAAGGGTGGTATAAAAAGAGACGAGCCCACCATGTGTTCATAAAGAGGAAGAATGAACCAAGAACCTGCAGCCATGCGAGCAAGCCTCCGTCTGGTGGCGGTTGCTCCTCGTCTGGCTCGGCCGATGCTTCTGCTTGAGCCACAGCGCCCACTTCATGATCTGCTGGTGCGGGCTCCTGTCCCTCTAGCACCGCCTGCTTCGCCGTGCCGGCCGGTATGTCTGCCCCTGAGCTGGCCGATTGTTTCTCAGTTTCGGACGACGCCATCTTGTGAAGAGAGAGATAGAGAAGTCAGTCGGCGCGAGCCGAGCACACGGTAGCTGTGCGAGAGGGAGCTCAAATTCTCACGGCTCAGAACTTGGAATTGCAAAGCATATGTCTCGTGAGATTGAAGTTTTAGAACAACAACTCCCTGCTCTAGTGTTGAGAGACCATTGCCTCATGAATCGCAAATTTGTAAGCAGATGGTACGTACCGTTCTGGGTAGAAAACCAGTCGCGCCCTTCTGAATACATAAAAAGATACGTACTGTAATTCTACAGAGGGCTTGCTTCCCGTTTGCAGGCTGGAAGGGACCTGACTGGGGTTTCATTGGCTCCCTAGCCTTGACATCACAGGGGCTCATATCACGCAATCCCGTTACCCAAGGGAAGCCGCTGGCTGTGAAATCCGCGAATTACTTGCCGAAAAGAGACAAAGGTCAGGCCGAGACGGCCTGGAGCAAGGCGAGGCAGAATGATGGTTCCATCGCTAGCCCTGGGCTCTGTGCAAACCAAGCCGTGCTGTTTGATGAGGCACGTGCGAAGAGATCAGCATTGTATAGTGCATACGAATCAACATACCCACCCCCGAGCTCAATTAAAGCCGTAGATTGTACGGATCCGTGAAGTCATTGCTACGGCTGTCAGATACTATAGTTATGTTCGGGAGAGACCCTCTACACAACTGAACCCACACACAGAAGACAATGGTCTTCCAAGCCCCAACAGGGAGTTAACGAACGACAATACAACATGACATTATAACGTGATAATTATTGTTCGTCTCCTAACCCGTAGTTACCTGATCCTTTTCTGCACCACACGTGTGTACATGCATTAACATCTGGGAATTGAGCACGCTATACCGCTACGTACCCAACACTCACAGAGGCTTAGATCTTGCCAAGTAGCGCAAGCTATCCTTGACTCAGCCCAGCAAAGGCTTGTTCTTCTGCCAAGGGATGCGAGGACTTATGTCTGCATGCTGGGCGGTAAGAGTACCTACAAGAAGTGACCGTGGTACCGAGCTGACTGTATCAGTCGAAAAGATATTTCCGAGAGTAGACAGGCATCTGGATAAGTACTTATTGATTTTGAGCGTTAACTTGCTTCATGGTCATTACTTTTTATTTTCACGTAGTTGGGTACTGTACATACTTCAGTGGGTATTTCCCTAAGGTTCGCTTGGAAGTCATGGAAAACTAGACCATAATTACACCCGGGTTTACACTTCAACAAGCCTCCCATTTGTTGCAATAATTACATCATTCTGGTATTTAACACTCAGTTAGCCAACGGCCCCCAGATACCTGACATACCGAAGAAATTAAAACGGCAAGCTCTGTTTTTCAAGTTGACAAACAGCAATTATGGTTTCACAGGGCTGTCAGCATGAACTCAAAGAGGCCATTAGTCGGAGCTGGAAGGCTTTAGCAAGACTGTGCAGCGCCACACGTATACAATCATCTTGTTGAACCCACTGAGTATCAGGAAGGGGCACTCAGGATGCAGGAGCAGGTGCGCAGGGAGGAAAACGACCTGGGAAGGCAGTCTCGGGAGCTTGACAACAGGGTTTTTTCAAGGCTTAAAAAGGCGACCACCAGACATCAACATACGACGAGGAATCAATCAGAAAAATTGAGAAAACAGCTGGTTTCAGCAGCTTGATCAAGCTGCATATCAATTTCCACAAGCTCGATCAATCTTGTAACCGTGAATTGTGGCTGTTAAACTTCCAAACACATCTGAGCTCCTCATCTTGAGGGATCGATGCTTTATTAGCCACATGGTGCACAATACTGTTTTCGCCTCCATAAAATGTGTCTATGATGCCGTGTCGCGATATACGGTCTTCAAACGCGGCCTACAGATTTCTCAGCCACTGGTCATTTCTCAAGCTGCCATTCTCCGTCAGTTGCACATAACAAAAATTGCCCTTGCCACAATTGAATCACTAGGGAAAGCCGCACGGGCTGTTGCCTTCTTCTCCTCTCCGGGACAAAGACACAACCGTAGTGTGTAAGTTTACAGGTGTGAGGCATTCTCATCTCGGAGATCAACGGAGCCCTGTCTCCGCCAGCCGGTCAGGGTGACAGAAACTATGTCACGCAGACCCATCTGGCAATTTTAGCTTCATAGACGTGGGGTCTAGCAAACCGGTGGCTAAGAGCGATTGGGAATTTGCAATTAAAAGGCATCTACCCTACAGTCCGGTGGATTAACACTGATCAAAAAAATGCCACGCCGTGGGCTTGATGCGTTGAGCCTTACAGATAGTATGATAATCTCTTGTCCATTTCGTTCCCGTTATCGTGATTACGGATCCAAAAATCTTGACAGGATGTGCACCTGATCCCAACGGGACCATAATTACGGATTACAGGGCTCTAAAACCCTTGGTCAGCGACACTATCTCCACCTCGGCCCCCCTCAATAAGACAGCAATCCGCTGAGCCGCCAGAGCGCAACGCCAAGGCCGAGGATCTGTTTTCAGATTCCGACGCAACCAACCACAGGCAGCGCGACTCGAGTGTTTTCCTTGGGTGGGTTACGCAGTACTTACACACCCAGTACGGATCCAGACGCAGAAGAGCAAGAGATAGGGGGTTACCCCCTTGATTCCTCGCATACTTAGGGCAATGTCTGTGTTGAACACAATCTGCCCCGAGCGAACTGCACTTGATCTGCTTTCCAACATACAACCTCAAATATGGCGACATCATCGTCCACTCCTGCCGCCATCCCCAAGTGGCAAGCCATCGGCCAGGCGAAACGGGAAGAGATCTCGGCTCTTCTGCCCCCAGAATGGAGAATCGATCCCATCCCAGCTCCCGAGGAGCTTCGAGATGCCACAAGCTACGCGGAGCAGTTCCTGACGGCCGAGGAGAAGGAAATCACTGGCACCTTGTCAGCAGCTGCTCTCCTCGATAAAATGGCGAAGGGACAGCTCACTGCGGTGCAGGTCACCAAGGCTTTTTGTCACAGAGCTACCATTGCCCACCAACTGGTGATTTCTCCCTCTCTCTTAGCCCCCCCTTTTTTTTCCCCACTTCCCCTGCCAGCATGCCATTGTGGTTGGTTCAGATGCCATCATTCCTCGTACAGGGAGACAGATAACCTGAATCCAAAGACACTCACTGACAATAACCTGTCGTTAGACCAACTGTCTTTCCGAAGTCGTTTTCAACCAGGCCATAGCTGACGCCGAGGCCCTCGATGCCGCTTACGAGCGCGACGGCAAGGTTGTCGGGCCTCTCCACGGGCTTCCTGTGTCCTTGAAGGACCAGTTCCGCGTCCAAGGAACGGACACCTCTCTCGGCTATGTTGGCTGGCTGGGGAAGAAGGAGACGGCAGACTCTGAGTCCTGGGTTGTCCAGCAGCTCCGAAGACTCGGCGCCATCATTTTCGCCAAGACTAACGTTCCCCCAGGCTTGATGGTATGACGATTTTCCATCCGACCACGATATGTTTAGCAATTGGTGTGCTCATCACACAGCATATGCCAGACGATTGAAACCAACAATAACATCATTGGATACACCCTCAATGCTGCCAACAGGCTTTTATCGTCTGGCGGATCCTCAGGAGGTAAGGGGCCCACCAAAGAGGAAGCATCCGAGGAGAGGATCCGTTGTCATACTTACAACGTTCCGCAGGAGAGGGAGCACTGATCGCCGCCGGCGGTAGCATTCTTGGCCTCGGATCAGACGTGGCTGCGTCCATCCGGCTGCCCAGCGCTCTGAACGGAATCGTGGGTCTCCGTCCGTCCCACGGCCGCGTACCATACCTGGGCGTGGCGAATAGCGTAAGGAACTCCCGTCAATCCTTCTCCCAGGAGGTTGAGCTAAGTAATGGGATAGATGATCGGCCACGAAACAATCGAGTCGGTGATTGGGCCGATGGGTCGCTGCGTCGCGGACCTCAGGCTGCTACTCCAAGCCATTCTCGGCGCGGAACCGTGGCGCGCAGATCCCAAGGTACTCCGGCTACCCTGGCGGGAGTGTGAAGAGCGCGAGGCCCGGGAGAAGCTCGCCTCGAAGAAGCTCACGCTTGGAGTACTGCGCAACGACGGCCTAGTGACCCCCCACCCACCGGTAAAGAGAGTCGTGGACGAAGCTGTCCGGAAGCTGGAGGCCCGCGGCTACGAGGTAGGTTGATTGAGGGAGGCAGCGCTGTGAGAGAGATGATACTGATACCGCCCCAGGTAATTGAGTGGGCGCCCCCGGCTCACTCCGAAGGCTTTGGGATCGCTGTAAGCGTTGCTTCCCCACCACCAACCACCCTTGACTTGTAAAGGATCCAATTCGCTGACGTGACCTACTCTACCTGCCCCCAGTGGTCTGCCTTCTTCGCTGATGGTGGTAAAGACATCCACTCGCAACTCTCTCTCTCGGGCGAGCCGGCCGTCCCCGATCTTGCGATGAACTTTGGTGACAAGCCGGGTCACCTCCGGCCCAACGAGACGGTCAATGAGCTATGGGACACGCAGCGGCGGAGGTACGAGTACCAGGCGCGGTACCTGCAGTACTGGGAGTCAACTGCGGCCCAGACCAGCACCGGCGAGCCGGTCGACGCCATCCTCGTCCCCGTTGCCCCTACCGTCGGCTACGAGCGCGGAAGGGGCCTATATCCCGGCTACACGACCGTGTATAACGTGCTGGACTACTCGGCTGCAGTCGTCCGCGCGGGGAGGGCGGATGCGGCTCGGGATCTGCCGTATGACAAATTTGAGCCTCAGGGCGATCTCGACGCCACAATTCAGGCGCATTGTATGCACTTTCCCATTGGCAACTGTTTATTGCAGTCGCTGCGATGTTGAAATTTGGTACTGACCGCTCGTTTTTGACAGATGATCCAAACCTGTTCCACGGTAGTCCGATTGGACTTCAAGTGGTGTGTCGGAGGTTGGAGGAGGAAAAAGTGCTCACGATTGCGGAAGAAGTTGACATGGTGCTCAGGGCGTAGTCCCTGTGACCAAAGTTGAGTGCATGCAGAGGCCGGGTCCTCTTCAGGTCAGCCCTGCGTGTCTTTTCCATGATACCAGCTCGCATAGAACCTGGTCGTATTCAATGAGCAACGTCTTTCACCCCACGCTTCCTCGATACCCTTCTCTTGATGGTATGGCCTATTGGCTCAGTTGAAGTACGCGCTTGAGTGACCCCGCATCGTCCAATGTTGAAACGTAGTGTGCGTCGGCAAGTGTCAAAGATGCGTGATGTTTATTAAACAAGGTTGTCGATTATTCACAAATGCAAGCAGGGAGAACCGAGGTCGTTCGGGCACTTGTTAATTTTCTCGGATTCAAGATGACAAATGACTTGTGCGAGAGAAGACATGGTAAATCTGTCAATGAAACGTCTAGAAAGTATGTTTTATACGAATTGTGAGATACCTTTTACTGACTGACTAACCATACGTACTCCCAAACATGGGCCCACAATAGGCAACCAGATTAAGCTTAGAATGTGCCGAGGCTGGGGGGTAACAACCTAATCTTTGGGCAAGTATCAAATCGGGTATAGCAGGACGATTGCTGATTAATCCTTTAAACTCCGAAAGCAAAGTTGTGCCAAAGTGTGCGCCTCATTGTTTCATCATCCACCTTCGACGATCGACTGGTGGAGTAAACTACGATGCCAAGGCTGCACGTTGATGTACAGAAGCGAAGTTGTCAACAAGCTACAAGCTGACAATAGCTGGATCTAACAGCGCTATGGATGTCAATGTTAAGGGAAATCGCTGGCTGAAGCTGGCCAGGTCACTTAACATCACACGAAATCCTTTTCACAGGCTGGAGATTCAAGTTTTGTCCCAGCATCATCTCAACCGTTACGGGCCTGTGGGGTATTGCGGGTCAGGTGTTAACGTCACCATTCTTTGGAATTCTTTCGGCCACTACGGATGTTTTGTTGACGAGCCTCGGCCCATTTCACACGGCAGCCACGGTACCTGTACACTGACTTACACACCGAGCTCCTGCCCACGGGGCAACGTGAAAGTGAGACAAAGCAGGTACCAGTAGCCAAGACCAGAAGTACAGAATTCATGCGTTTTCGATCGCATTTGCCAAGATCAACGCCATGTCGCTATAAAATCCAGCGCTCCCACTCGAGTAGACACTCAGGTCCTAACATTCCCACACCTTCAATCCGAACCCATCGAATTGCACTCCTGGACATAGAAAATAGTCGCCAACATGACCAACAAGACGCTCATCTTTAAGAAGGTCCCCACTGGCCTCCCAGTCCCCGGCGAGCACCTCGTCATCGAAGACAGAGGTTTTGACCCGTCGGCGGCGCCCCCGCAGGGTGGCGTTACGCTCGAGATCCTCTACGTCTCGTTCGATCCGTACCAGCGCGGGCGCATGCGCGAGGCCAACATAAAGTCGTACGCCCCGCCATTTGAGCTCGGGGGAGCCATCACCAACGGCGCCGTCGCGCGTGTGCTTAAGTCGGACACAGACGCTTATAAGGCCGGCGATCTCGTCATTGGTCACCTGCCGACGGCTGAGTACGCGACGCTCGACCGCAACGAGCTCAAGGCTATTCAGGGAAAGTTGCACAATCCACACAAGCTGCCGCTGGGCCTGTTCCTAGGCGCGCTTGGCATGCCCGGGTTGACCGGGTGGAGCTCGCTGCATGAGATTGGCCAGCCCAAGAGAGGGGAGACCATCTTCGTCAGCAGCGCCGCGGGTGCCGTTGGCCAGGTTGTCGGCCAGATCGCCAAGCGCGAGGGGCTGAAGGTTATTGGGAGCGTCGGCAGCGACGACAAGCTCGACTTCATCATCAACGAGCTTGGTTTCGACGGCGGTTTCAACTACAAGAAGGAGCGCACCAGCGACGCCCTCAAGCGGCTCGCCCCCGATGGCATCGATATCTACTATGAGAATGTTGGCGGTGAGCAGTTGGCGGCTGCGTTGGAAGCCATGAAGGACTTCGGCAGGATTGTGGCTTGTGGCATGGTTAGTATTATGGCTATTCGTTTCCCTCCTCCGGATGACTAGAAACTGACACCGACAGATTTCCCAATACAACCTTCCTCCGGAGAAGCGGTACGGTGTTACCAATCTCTTCCACGTCGTGTCCAAGCGCCTCACCTTCCGGGGCTTCATTGTCAGCGACCCTGGGTTCGCGGACAAGTATGGTAAGGATCACCAGGAGAAGATGCAGCAGTGGCTGGCCGAGGGGAGCGTCAAGGCAAAGCTGCACATCACCGAGGGCATTGACAAGGCGGCCGAGGGGCTGGTAGACATTTTTGAGGGCAAGAACTTTGGCAAGGCGGTCCTTAAAGTCAGGGACGAGTAACCAGTGGATACCATGGAAGAACTATAGTTAGCAATGAATCAGTGAATGTAAAATGACTGCTTTTTCTGAATGAGGATGTGAAGCGATAATTATGATCTTGTGCATCGTATTGTGAATTAGCGAGAACTGATTGCTGAGTTCTAAATTATGCTCACGTAAACCTTGCCCCATTAGCTCGATTAGAACCATATCTCACAGTTGTTATTTAGGTTTCTTACCTTGACCATTATTGTGCATCGCACAATTCATTACCCTTCTCCGCCCTGGCACCATGCTACTTCACGCTTCATTTTCCCTGTACCTTATCCCCCATTTACCCCGCCATCACTGACTTTGCCTCCTTGATTCCATTTTTCGGCTTCATCGACGTCCATTTCCGTCCCCAAGTTCCAGCCCACGCTCGCGTCAGCCCCGGTCCCCGAGTTCTCGTGCTGCTGCTGCTGCTGCTGCTGCCGCCGCTTCTGACTTGCACTCAGGCCGTGAAACTGAACCTCGAGGTAGTAGTTCATAGTCTGGCTGTAATGCTGCGTTCCGGACCTACTCCGGCTCTGGCAGCATACCCCTGATCTCAGTCCCACCAGCAATGTGCCCGACCTGGTACCTTCGAAACTCGGGTTCCCCTTCGCGGCCTTCCTCGAGCGCGAGCACGAACTCGTGCTCCGCCCGCGCTGCACCCGCGCCCGCCCGCGGCGCCGCCGCCATCGACTCTTCCTCCTCTGTGTATTAGTTGTCATTGTTGCCGTTGTCGTTATCGTTGTCGTTGTCGTTGTCGTTCTTCGAAAAATCTGCTGCTAGAGGTTCATGATATACACCCACAACACATGCTTGGAGTTTGGGTCGGATTGGTCGTGATATCGGCGTTGCCATTCCTGGATCAGCTCGACCAGATCGGATGAATACGGCCCCTGTTGTGTTGTTATCCATTTTTAAGGGGTGTCTGACATTATCTGAATGGAAGACTGCGAGCTTTGACGTAGCTTGGAAGGCGTGGCCTTCACCAAGCGGCCACGCAGCTCGCCAATAAGCTGCATATCCCGCCAGGTTGCGGGCATCTGATCGCCTGGAGCCTTGGAGTACATTTCCTTCGAAGTGTTGGACTCATCGCAGAACGCTGCCTTGGTCCCATCCTTCGAGGATAATTTACGAAAAGCGAAAAGCAGCAGATCAAGGAATTCCTGTCCTCATCAGCGAAATGCAGCAGCACGTTGTGTTCGAGAATGGCTAGGTAGGCCATAGGCTTCCAACCCGAATGTAAGGGCGCATAGTCGCCCTTTATGCCTCCCTGAAAACGGTAGATTGACAATAAGATGTTGACCTCCTTGCGGGCGTATCCGCAGAGAGAGACAGGACAGCCCGCGACAGCTGCTCTATGATATGCCAGATGAACGGCTCGGTAATGTGAGCCGCGATGTGACGGTCACTGTACATCTTGACCAGGTTGCTTAGGTTTCCGCCGTTGTGGTGCCTTAAGGTCTTCGGAACAGCACAATATTTCTCCAAATTTTGAGGGTCTTTGTTTTCCCGAAAGACAGCCGTTAACTTTCAAGACTGTATAAGCTGACGCTTATGGACTAGCCGCCCACCTGCGTGAGCCAAATATCACTTGCTCTATGGATTATGAAGTGTATTATCTCCGAACTTAACACCGGATCCTTATAAATGCCGGGGCGGTAGGGCAGCGCACTGCCACTAACAGTTAAAGATTGGGCGAGGACAGTAAGATTGGAAACTGCTATAAGAAATTGCTAATCCACATCATTTATCTATGTATATACGTCGCCAAATCACCCTGCATACATCACTCGAAGTCTTGTCACGGTCTCTCGACAATTACAGGTTTCCTCTCCAACTCACTAATTCCGCATGTTAAACTCTAAAAGTCGGAAGCCATCTGATCCAAGAGGTAATACCATGGCAACCGAACCTGTCCAAACAGTTGCCATTGTGGGAGTACGTATCTTACTTCTCCTCGACCCATAGCCTGCATACTCAACAGTCTCTTCTAGGCCTCGGGCCGCATCGGTGGCGCGTTTGCCGAGGCGCTGCTCCAGACTGGCAAGCACACCGTCACAGCCTTGAGTCGTAAGGGCAGCAAGGGCACGGTGCCGGAAGGTGTCAACAAGGTCGTGGTCGACTACGACGATGAGAGTACTGTCGTAGAGGCGCTCAAGGGGCAGCAGTTCCTCATCATCACCCTTAGCTTCAACGCGGCCCCGGACCTGCACCCCAAGATCGTGGCAGCGGCCGGTAAAGCCCAAGTGGCCTACGTCATGCCCAACTACTATAGCTATCCGCTACACAACGTCACCGATACTAGCGACTTTTACACCAAGCTTTCGTTGGAGAGACTCCAAGACGTGAGCCGTAACGGCTTCTCGGCCCAAGTCACCATGGCGTGTGGCTTCTGGTACGAGTGGAGTCTGGCGCTAGGCGAGGAATGGTTCGGCTTCGACATTGCCCGGCGCAAGGTTACCATCATCGATGATGGTAAGCGGACCATCACGGCCACCACGTGGGACCAGTGTGGCCGCGCCGTCGCCGCCCTGCTGAGCCTGCCACAGAAGTCCCCGGGCTCCTCATCCCCGTCGCTCGCCGATTTCATTGGTGACAAGGGGCTGTTGATCGAGAGCTTCCACGTCTCGCAGCGCGACATGCTGGACAGCCTGCACCGGGTGTTGGGCACTACCGACAGTGACTGGAACATCGTCCATGAGTCTTCTGACAAGCGCCGCAAGGACGGTGCAGAAGCCCTGAAGCGGAATGACGTCCGCGGGTTCGTCAAGTTGCTCTTTGCTAACATATTTGACGCTTCCAACCCCGTCAGCAACTACGTCGGTGAGGCCAACCTAACCCTCAGCCTGCCTAAGGAGGACCTTGACGAGTCCACCAGGCGCGCCATCGACATGGTCAACAGCGAATATAGATCCTCGGTCGACCTGGACTTGCCTTAACTCCAACTACGAGCTTGAATGCTCATGTGCCGGTGGAGGAACCTTTGTACCTTAACGGGATATGCGAATTTCGATGTGACTAGACTGATTAAATGACGATATATCTTGCATGCGTTCATACCGCTTACGTGACTTTAAAACTAGCTACATATACGTCGGAACGTGCAAGTGCTCACATCAGAGGGAGAACCTGCCGACCCAATACCCCTAGGACTCGTCAAGATATGTCACTCATGTAATTTGAAAATCATCTACCCGCCATTAGTGGTATATACCCCTACAGGTGTATCTCAGAACCAAGCCCTGCAATCTCGATCCTCACATCGAGACCCGGAAGAGACAGGGGCAATCCGTTGTTGCGCGCCATTTGATTACTTGAAAGAACTTCTCAAATTCGTGACCGCGTCCGCTCTCAGCTGCGACAGTCCAAAACTCAACAGAACCTTACTGACTGGTAATTAGTAGCAGAATCAGGTCCTTTCATGCCTTATTCTATGTCTGTCCCTTAGGAGAAAGAAAAAGGCCCCTCCTGCAGTGTTTTGTCTCCCACCATTCCCACACTCGAGCCTGCCAGATTGCCGCAAGCGCACCGAAAAGAACTAAGTTGATTGAAACCCGCTAGTACTTCTTGACTCTATCGAATTATCTACTACACTCCCTGTCATGCCCTTCAGAAGATCTGGATCCCAGTCAAGCAGATTTTGCGGCAAGATCTTCCGTGTTCATCTTGACGCAGTCCTCCAAGCTCGTCCAACCTAGCTGACCCATCTCCTTCAACAAGGCCTCGGCTCGAGCAGCCGGGATGATCTCGCTCTTATCAGGCTCGGCGTCCGCAATGTACTTGTCGGGCACCTTACCAGGGTACAATTTCTGTATAACACGCTGGACGTTTCTCCAGGTGTAGGGAGCAGCGTAGGCGAAAATGCGCTGAGCGTGGACCTCAGGATGAATAAGAGCGGCAACATGGATCCGAGCATTGTCTTGGACGTCGACGAAGAAATCTATCGATCCATCAAATAAGTGCTCTGCGAAAATCCTATAAGATGCATGAAGGACACTTACACTGAGGCGCGTTCTCGACCATCTCGACGTTGCCCTGGAACACGGCTTGGACCATGAAAGAGGTCGAGGGATGCCCCTGGTTGACAGGATCGAGACTCTTGCCAAAGTTCATGCTTGGGAGGACTGGATAACGTGCACACCTCAGCAACAGTTTAGTAGACCCAAATGAAAAGTGGACAAACCTGTGTTCAGCACAAAGTGAGGTTTGTGCTCCCGGTACCACTTCCACGCCTCCCTCTCCGCCTCCATCTTGCTTGCCGCATATACGGCAAATCCCCGTTCTGCCTGATACGGGGGCGGTGCCCAAGCGGCTTGGCTAACCCCGTCGTTCCACGTGTCGACATCGACGGTCTGCGGAGGCGCGCCCGCGCTGGCAGCCGAGGCGCAAGACGAGGTAAACACGAAGCGCTTGACCGAAGGTTGCCTCGCGGACGCCTCGAGCATGTTGCGCACACCGTCAACCATTGGCGTGATGACCTTGTTGGGATCCGGGTCCATCGACATGTCGGAGGCGGCGTGCACGATGCCGGACACGCCTGGCACTGTTAGTCAACAAGGCGAGGTTCTAGCGTCAGGTGGGCATGGATTCTTGAGGCTCCTCACCTTCGAGCACCGTGTCAAAGGTGGCGACTCTGTTGAAGTCCGCAATCTCGACAATGTTGAACTTCCCAGTGCCGTACTTTTTGTCGAACAGCTGTTGAATCCAGGCGATCTTCGAAGCGTCTCGAGTCGTTCCGGTAACACTGTATCCTCGGGCGAGCAGTTGATCCGCAACATGGCTACCAATAAAACCACTCACCCCGGTTACGAGAATCCTAGAGCCGGGGGAGACAACAGTGTCACGAGTCGAAGACATTGCTGATGTAAGGGTTCGTAGAAGCGGGTGTGTTATGTATTGAACTCAGGTCTGATCTGCTTGACCATCACTCAACCGCTGGCATCAAACACAAACTTATATACATGTTTTCCCTCCCTATCATGGATCGAGTTGTCAGAACTCTCGTCGGAACTCCGCTGATGCTTAGTTTGTCAGCTTTTTCTCGCATGAAGCTTCTTACAAAACTGCAGGGTTCGAATTTGAGCTCCGAGCAGCGTTGGGGAATTGAATGCTCAAGAATTGACCAATTGGACTTCTTCCAGCCCCCTTGGGCGATATCCAGACCGTGACTTACTTTTGTCATCTTGGACGACTGGGCAAAAATAGGATGCCTATCATTGGTCAATTTGGGAGCATCCTCAACGGGAACGGGTCAATTTCGACGTCGACCGCTGGAAATCCAGCGCAAAAGAGATTGGGTCGATGCGTGCTTGGTGTTGTTTTATTGGTCACTTTGAAAGCAAACCAACGAAGCTCAGACTCCATTGGCCAGTTAGAGAGCAACTCCAAGGAGGGCCGCTGGCTGGATTTGTCATATCTGGCTCCTGACTTTCTCCATTCTCATTTCTTGAACCCTCACCGTATCCAACTCTATACTACAGTACATTGTTATTTAGTGGCTAATTGAGAACGACGAGGTCGCGACTCCGACACTAAGACCAACAACAGTATCCCCTGGACGTCCCCGATAATGTTCAAAACCCCAGAGTCACGGTGGCGCGCCTTGCAGGCTCGCAACCCGCTCGCCGCTTCAGCGTTCGTGTACGCTGTCACGAGCACGCGCATATTTTGCCGTCCGGCATGCCCTTCACGCCTCGCCCGGCGCGCCAACATCGTCTTCTTCGACTCGGCGACCGACGCCCAGTCGGCTGGATTCCGTGCCTGCAAGCGCTGCCAGCCCTCTTCCTCTTTCTCCTCCCCTTCCTCCTCTTCGCAGACCCACCCGTTGGACCCGAGCAAAGCAGGAAGCATTGGGGTTGGGCCTCAGCAGCAACAAAAGGAGGCGACGGTGCGCAAGGCGTGCGAATTGGTCAAAGCGGCGGGGGGTAAGATCACGCTCGAGCAGCTCGCGGGCGGTATCGGCCTGTCGCCGCGGTATTTCCACGGCGTGTTCAAAGCTGTCATGGGCGTTACCCCAAGCGGGTACGCTGCGAGAGTGAGGAGCCAGAGGGCGGCGGAGGAGAGCGGAAAAGGCACTCTTTCCGAGGAATGGGAAGGCATTGAATGGTCACCGCCGGTATCCAAATATGACGGTGACGGAGGCACGGTGCATGGTGAGTTATTTTTCGGGCAAAACGTGCCCACTCCTCGCCCTGTGATTCTTTGGTGTTGCTGACTTTGGGGTTAGCAGAGCTAGACTTAGTATCACAAGTGCCTTCTCTGTTAACAGGTACAAGCCCTTGTTCCACAGGCGCTCTGCTCGGAACACCTGAGGGCGGGCACTGGACACACAACATTCACGATGCGACATCACTTGGAAGTCGCGGGGGGTGGAGCGGCGAAACGCTAGGTATAGATGATGAGTGGGCGTTGCTTCCCTTTGTGAGTTATCCAGGCTTCGATGACAGTATTGGAATTGTTAGCAGTTCTGAGGTAAGCCACAGGGTGGGCGACATTCCTCCGTCTGCGCAGCTGCTCGGCGACGACAATCATGTGGATTTCGCTTCTTGTACTCCCCTGATCAGTGGTCGGGCAGTCAGTCGACCACCGGCAATGGTCAGCTCCCTGATTGGGTAATTGCCCACTAGACTAGCAACCAGTAAGCACGCAGTATCTGGTACTTTAGGCTTTACCACACACAATATCCTCGGACAAGAAAGGTAGAGTCCCTGGTATCTCTGTTTTGCTTTTGTATTATTTGTCTACCGCTTAGTTGATCCACCCCTTAGGCCCGCCCCACGTACCCTTGACCATGGACTTGTAATACACCCAGGGGAAGAAATCCTTCTTGAGGTGGTAGAAGGCCCGTCTTGGGGTCGCCTGATCCCAGCCAATCTTGTTGAACGTCTCCTGGGGAACGCCGCCATACTTGAACTCAGCCAGCATCACCTTGCCGTATTCAGTGAGCAGAGGGCACGAGGTATAGCCGTCGTAGCCCGGCCGGCTCTCGCCGGCACCCTCCATCGTCCTAACCAGGTTCCCGACCAGGACAGGTGCCTGTGCTGTAATAGCCGCAGCCGTCTTGGATGTCGGCAGGCTGCTGGCATCGCCAGCCGACCAGACGTTGGCGAACTTCTTGTGCTGCAGAGTGGCATCGTCGACGTCGACAAACCCGGCCGCGTTGGCGAGCGGGCTGTCGCGGACGAAGGCGTGCGCGCCCATCTTGGGGACGACGTGCAGCAGGTTAAACGGCTGCCGGACTTGGCCCTTGCCCTCTGGGAGCGCAAAGACGGCCGTGTTGCCGTCGACCTCAACGAGATCGTGCGCAAACAGGCCCTCGACCCCCCGCTCCTGCCGCAGCGTCTCGAGTGCGGCGCTGTACTTCGGGACGCCGAACATGGCAGGCAAGGCCGTGGCGAAGGCGATGCGGATCGGCGAGGCGGCATCGCCGCCCCCAGGTTGGTACAGCCCGGCACGCTTCCAGTGATCCAGGGCGAGCCACAGGACCTTCTGCGGCGCGCCCGCGCACTTGATGACGCCGGCCGGTTGCGTGAAGATAGCCTGTCCCGCGCGCAGGCGCTGGACCGTCGGGAAGACTTTGTCCACCGTGTCGAAGGTGTAGATGGACGACACATTGGAGTCAGGGTTGGAAACGGCCTCAGGAAGGCCCTTGATACTGGCCAGGTCCACCTTGATGCCCGGCGCAACGACGAGCTGGTCGTAGGTCAGCTTCGAGCCGGTCCCGAGGGTTACGGTGTTATCTTCTGGTTGGAAGGTGGCGAGGGAATCGGTGTAGAGTTTAAGTTTCGGGTCGACGAGGGACTGGAGTGGCCGCTTGAGCTCATTCTTGTCCTTGAGCCCGCCGCCGACAAGAGTCCAGCCTGGTTGGTAATGGTGCCATTCTGCTGGGTCGACGATGGCAATGTCGTCTTGCGAGAATTTCCCTGTGCGCAGGAGTTGATGGCTGATTGTAAGGCCCGCCGACCCGCCTCCTACGACGACGACTTTGTGGTTTCGCGCCGGGTTAACGGAGGTGGAAGAAACTGAAGCGAAGGTCCGATATCCGGCGGGTGCTTGTTGAGAGCATAATCGCTTGACCGCCGGAGCCAAGGAAGTTTGCCTCGTAAGAAGTCGACTTGGGCCCATGATTGCGGTACAATGTGATGTGAGGGAGCTGATTTAGTGAGTGTTGAGATCAGACCAAGTGAGAACCGGGTGAGACTTCGGGTAGTGTTGACTGTAAAGCCTTTTGAAAAACCACGAAGGGCTGACAGAGAGCTGAAACAGGGACAGGGTCAAGGGTTCGTTGAACAAGCACGCCATGCGCTACCAGAGCGAGGTGGGGCCGGGTGAGTTTGCCGCCAGGGCTGCCAAGCAAAGAGGTTCTGGGCCGTTGGCTAAAGTTTTTAGGGGCAAGCTCGCCGACCCTCGGAGCGGATTGGCCTCCGTGGCGCCACCCGCCATCTGCGCAATGTCTTACCAGCACAGTAACCTTCACAATCCCGCCATACCCGTTGATCTCAAAGGCGCGTGTTTGGCTATGTCGGACAATCCGTTTTGGATACATGTAACTCAACGAGCTGGGTGCCAACCTTTATCAAAGGGTTGGAGTGAACGTCGCTTCTTGGGCACGGTGATTCAATCCTCTTTAGTTGACTAACTAATTAACTAGCAGACTTGCAAAGATTGTTTTGGATGGCCCATTGCACCCTAAAACATGATCTCCGCCGAAAGTTATATGTGTTCAAGGGCATGCGAGTAATTAAGTGGTTCATGGGCAAGTCGATTATATAAGTTGCTGGGACCTGGTCTTCCTGCCAGCCACCATGGTTGCCATGGTTGCCTCGTTCGCCTTGCCTCCTTTCCCCTGCCCGTTTCCATCACTGTGTGTGGCCGTCATGCTCTAGAGGCAGCTTCTAAAGCGCAACCATCCGGCAGCAGCGAGTACTATCTGGTTTTGCCCCTAGCGGTCGCCCTCATGTCCATCGCCATGCCTGGTAAGGTCGACCAATGAGGGAGGTTTTGTCGATAAGCATCTAATCTAATCTAACCCCTACTCAGTGCCCAATCCATCTTCCACATCTTAGCGCCAAAGCAGGTAAACTTCCTCTGTTCGCCAAATAGGAGATTCCGTTTTCAACAACTGCGTAATCATGACCTTCACCACGCTTACTATAGAATGTATTTGGAAGCAAAGGCTATCAAATCCTCAAGTTCATTGGGAAGAGAATTGCTGCGCAGGACACAGTACGGATTACCCCCATAGTGGAGTTGAGCTCTTTCCTGTTACTTCTCATTTCCAACATTTCCCAGGTGCGGGGCCGTTGAGGAGCTGAGGCCCATTACAGAGATGTGCCTCAGGCACCGATCTGCCTTTTTTTTTTGGGGCTGGACCGTTCGGCTTCAGGCATGAACGTCCGCAGCCAGCTTAAACATCGTTTCCATCGCCTCATCTTCACCTTAGAGCATGACCACCAATCACTCATTTCAGGAGTATGCGTAGGCCTCTAAAGCGTGCAGATCCCTTACGAGCAAATGCTTCACGCATTGAGAAGCCTCCCCGTGCACGACGCGATGACCGCAGTCTCCCGTCGTGGTACCTTCGAGTCCGTGCATTAAGCTACGGTGGACTTAGAGACGTGCTACCATGTGACTTTGATGAGGACCTTTCGGAGCTAGAAGAGGAGGAAGAGGAAGAGGAGGAAGAGGAAGAGGAGGAAGAGGAAGAGGAGGATTGCGAGTGTGGAGGGGACGATTCCGAGTGCAGCTGCCAATTTGAGGACGATGATCTGCTAGACGACAGTGATGAGTCCGAGAGATCGTACGACGGTTCGGACACTGATTACTACTACGAGCTGAAATCTGAGCGCGAAAACAGGAAGCTGGAGAAGTTACAAGAACGAAAGGAGAAAGAAAAACAGCGAGATCTGGAGGAAGCCAAGGAGGCGGAGGTTCACGCCGCGTACAGATCTCTGGAAAAGGCCATAAAGGAAGGAAAAACGTTACCTATCGACTCACTAGTGGACGAATCATTCAACCTGTACTGCAGCGACCATGTCAACCATTTCTACTCTTCCGATTACTACCCAACCAAGCGGCTTGACTTTTACCGCATTGACGACGAAGACGATCCCCACCTGGACGACTCGGAACTCGACAACGAGACAGACATGTTGTATGGCACGGTGTATCTCAATGCGGATGCATGCTTGTTTTTTGGTCCGTTTCGCCCTCCGGAATGTGCGACCGGGAAAGCTGTCAAGGTAGACAACTGCGGGCCATACGAGTTATCGTTGCTGTTCATGGGCAACGGTTACCTGAAGCTGAGCGCCTCTAGAAACATGGTGTTCAAGCGCTTTTACGATGAAGACCCTCCATATCCCTCGCCCCCGACTGCTCCGGAAGTGTTTGAATTCGTCGGCATCTGGAGCGACTCGGAGAAGGAGCAGGCGGAACGACGGGAAACTCCATCGGAGAGGCGCTCCCCGCGTGAAACCTGGTTTGAGCTGAACCACCCCCATGGGGTTCTATAGATCGGGATGGTAGTTGATAGCTCACATTTGGAAAACGTTGTACACGCATGCAAAGCTGTTGTAGCTGGCCGGCATCACCCATTCGCTCGCGCCAGGCACAAAAGCGGCAAGCCTTCCCGGTGCACAGTCGGGCTAGGTGTCATGTACAAATCCGCAATGGATCGAGCGCTAACTGAAGAGCAACAAAGAAAACGATTCTATTCTGGACTTCATTGAAATCATGCCTGTTTCTCGGTTCACAAGAACATATCAGCCTTCTACGTGGTAATCATTTCGGAGTGAGGAAAACGGTCTACTGAGCAAGATTCGACTGCTTCAAGAATATATCTACGAAGCATAAAGAGCTGGGAGATTGCCTAACCTGACCAACTTCGACATTAAAGGTACCTAGCATGCAATATACAAAGACTGGCTACTCTAGAAGCTTAGAGGAGTAGTAATTGAGGTTCTTTTCAGGTGGATCGATACATTCTACCCCAATCGTACGACAACCATTGTAGTAAATAGCTTCAAGCCTGTGACGGAGAAGCTGGCCGTCGTCAATAGTATACGTACTGCAATTGGATTGCAAGTGTTGACTTGTAATTCGACATCCTTTTATAGGAGGTTGGTCAACTGGGCATTGCAGTCCTGCTTGGTCAATCGCCACAACGCCTAAGCGGCAAGACTTGCTCCAGCGGGCCTACCACAAAGACCGCCTCTCTCCCCGATACTGTCCCTCTTCCTCAATGCAGACTTACTGACAAGAAACATGAATAACTAGGCTTTGATCATGCACCAATTTTTAGGCGTGGCATTACTCCTTGCCCACCACCGTCCTTCAGCTCTGTACTCCGCCATACTCTTGCCCGTCTTTATCGAATGGATCCTCTCGTCAAGTTCCTCCTGATTGCCCGCATTTCGTCTACGCTCAGACCCCTCCCACCGCCCCTCCTGGTGTCCGACTCAGTGGCTTACCAGAAGGGCTTCAACGCTCAAACCAACTTACGGCAACCCCATTTGCAACGGCGTCTTCCAATTCCTCCGGTATGAAATAGGATCGCGACATAAGACGGGAATCTCCGCAGTGGTGACTTTCTCGAAATCATCAACGAATACTCAAGATGATCGCCAAACCCCATAGCTTCCCAATCCGGAGGGTCCTCGAGTCCCCGCTTTCCTTGGAGAATTCGTATATCATGACGCTTTATGAAGTCCATTGCAAAGAGATTGCACCTTCACACCCATGCCTGCCCTTGCACGCCTTTCGCTCCCGTAGAACTGTTCGTTCAACTGGTCTTATTAAATATCGTGCAGCCAGTGGTCGCTCTCAGTCATAATAAAATTCGCATTTGGCAAATCATGTTTCTTTTCTTTTTTTTTTTTTTTTTGGCTAAACTAAGCAGCCAGCTTGACTAAGCTGTATCACTTTCCTACACACCCGGCCTGCCAGCCCCGGCCGCCCCTGAATATTGTGCTGGCCTGCCAGGGTCACTGTGCCTCCTGTGCCCGCCTGGCTGTAGTGGATTCAAGTTTTCCGGTAACGGCTATTGACCCGGGCTCTAATTCGAAACACGGGCGGAAAACGCTGTGGTTCGCCAGAGAATGAGGGCACAAAACAACTGTCGACTTACTGGTGTTGAACGCCGCCATCAATTCCTGGCACGGATTCCAGCCGCGTACAGATAAAGCTGTTATATACCGCCGAAATTGGCAGGAAGTGTTTGTTAAACCTCTACTAACAAAGTCGAATGCCACAAGATCTTATGGTGTTCAAGCAAAGGTAGGCAAATTCTTGCAGCAGCTAATAACGTAGCTCATCTTGTCAAGGTACCCAATCTCGCGGCTGGTTACGGCCAGGTCGTCTTGGGCCCAGACGGCCTGCAGCATCGCGCGCGTATAGTTGAACGAGCGGGACGAGGGGCCCCTTTCCGTCCTCGTAATCAAATCGAGCACTACGGCGCGCTGCTCGTCGCTGCGCGCCTCACAACCCAGCACAAAGATAGGAAACTGCCGGTCACAGGCGCCCAGCTGCGCAAGCAAACAGAAGCCCCTGTCAAGGAGCTGCTGCGTCCGCGTCGCCGGCCACGACATCTCGAAGGACGCTCGGTGAAGATACAAGAGGGTGGCGAGCCGGTACAGCTCTGTGATCAGCGTCGCGTCTTCCCTCTCGTCATCGTCGTCATCGGCAGTGGTTGATATTGCCATCGTGCGGATCCGCCACTCGAGGATCCTCAGGTATGACTTATTTTCATCAGTGGATGTTGCTTCCAGGATTCTGTTCGAGATGATATCGCAGACGTCCGATAGCAGCTCTATGAGACGCAGAGCGGGTGGCGCCGCTTTCGAAGGCTGTGTGCATGTCACCCTTCAGGAACTATAGTTCAACCGACCCCCAATACATAATGAGTTTGAGGGTTCCCTTACCTTAGCACGCAGAGTTCCTGTGACGGACTCGACGTCCGACTCAGCTGCTGGCTTGCCCTGCGCATCCCTGTGCCAGTGCCGCACGCTGAAGCGGGAGAGCACGTCTTGATAGTAGACCCAATCCAACAGAGCGGCCAGGTCATCATCATGTGGCAGTTCGTCGAGCCCAGCCGCATCTATGACGTGTTTCGCACCCCTGAGATACCTGGTCCAGTCGCCTGAGGTGCAGGTTGCTTGGTGAGTCTGATATTACTTGGTGAGTACGATGCCAATGCAAACCATCAAGCGCCTTGGGGGCAACTCGTGTCAGGAGGCAAGATACTGACCTCGAACGAAGAAAGGAGCATCCCCGCGGCGACGTGCTGCATTGCCTCGACGGCGTCAAGGGAACTTCCCGACGCGGCCGCCAGTGCCTTGATGGCTGAGATCTTTAGTTCGATCGCCCGTGAGTGGATGCCGTGGCGATGAAGCGAGGATAAGGCGAGTATGCTGCGGAACAGCGCAGTAGCGGAGGCCGTATTTTTGACCAGAGCGATACGCATGAGCACGTTACCTAGTTCCGCGGGGTCCCTCCCAAATATGGCGAGCGATTTGGAAGCAGCATATCGAACTGCAAAGCGGGTGGGATAATTATGCCGAGTCAGACCAATTCATTCCGCGGGCATATCGCTCACCTTCAAAGCCCAAGGAGGTGGCCGGTCGGGATGCACTCACAGTGTTGGATCAGGTCCTGCTGGTCGACCTCAATCTCTGCCGGGATCCACGCAATTGGGATGTTCATTTCTAAGGCCGGCCAAACTGTTTCCTGACGCTTCCGCTTCTTCCCGTTTGTCGTTGAGCGGTTGAACTGATAGTGCATTTCCATGTCTTGCTGCGATACGTGGACTATGCGGGCTTTGTCGGCGTGCGGCCTCCCACTCGTGTCCTGGTGTGACGGCAAGTTGCCCACCAAAGCTCGTCTACGATTCCCTGCATGCGGCCAGGATAGCCGAAGGCCGGGACCGTGAAGATTCAGCCTTTGGATCTGTGCGAGGCATATATACTCATCATCGTCTGTCGATATCGCTGTTAACGCAATTCATCATAAGCGACACATTCAAGTGAGGCTTACAGAGCAGGTCAGTATTCGATTTCAGTGCCATGTTGCAATCTTTCAGATCCCAGTTGCTTCCTTGACACCAGAGGGTAGGAGAGGCGGATTGGACCGTTGTGCCAGGACCGGATTAGTTGAGTGATCTGATCGTGGAAAATATCATAGAAAAGGGGCGAGGAAGTGAGCACCGTGCTGACAAAGATGATGCTCCTCGCTTGGCTCACGAGATGGTGCGAAGGGCAATACGGTAATTAAGGGTGGCGGCTCCAAATTGTTCCCAGACAGCAACCATGTCAAATTGTTGCCATTTATCAAGTTCGCCGCGTTACACTGCATAGACAACTGCAAGCTGCTGCTCCTCATTCGTTCTGGCTTCCACTTCCTACTGTGATTTGTCAGCTTTTTCCTCGCTAGAGCACCGCAGGTAAGCACTAAGTGTCAAGGGCCAGTCCAGGTACATACACATGTAGCGAGTATGAACCTTGACATGGTCTTCTCGCGGGACAAATGTTACTTTCAGCACATGATTGAAGTTTGGAAAGTGCATACCTTCAGTTTGGATATCGAATCGACAATTTGTTATTTGTATCCAACACTAAATTGAGAACCATCTGAAAGGGAAACTTGCTGCTGCCAAGCCGACAATCAACCAGATCCTCAAACCATACAACTCTGCCGGCCCTCACAGCCACTGCTTGTTGCCGTAGTGCGACAGCATGTCGCCGCCGTCGCCCTTCTCGATACTGGCGTTCGCGATAACTGACCTCATTGCAGTGACGGACTGCTCGGGGGTTTTCGGACCCTTGAAATGAGGCGCGTACCTGGCGAACGTTGCCATCAAATCTTGTACTTTCTCGAGCTGTTCCGGTGTTGCTACGAGGGGAAATAAGACTTGTCAGTAAGCTTGGACGAATTAACATAGGGTGCGCCATACTATCGCTGAAGTGGCCCGTGTCAACCAGCCCCGGGCAGAGAGCGAGGAAGAGAACGCCGTCTTTCCTGTATTGAGCGCTATACTTGGCCACGAGCACGTTCATGGCCCCCTTGGCCGCCGCATACAGCGAGTTGACCGCCACGTCGTACTTTCTGGTAAATTCCGGGTCGGCTATACCGCTAGTGATGAAGATGACCTTCTTCGCTTGGCCCTTGAGAATGAGTGGGACAAACAAGTTGAACAGGTGGACGTTGCCGATCACGTTGACTTCGAACTGCTCCCTCAACGACTTCGCGACAAGCTCAGGTTGTTCACCCCTATTCTGATGTCAGTAACTGGTCCCTGCACTTTTGGAATGTGGAAATCTCTACTTACAGAACTCCAATGGGGTCATATGCGCCAAAGCTCTTCACCAAGGCAGCGTTGGCAATGAGGCAGTCGAGGCTCCCACCGGTGATGGCAGCGACGTCGACGACAGCAGCCTGTTTAACCGCTTCAGCATTGAACCTGATTCTGACTTGCAGGATTTGGCCACAAAATTAAGCCCAGATAAGCCACTTTCTTACCTGCAAAGAGTCGTAGTCGACGAGGTCGGCTTGCAATATGTGGATGTTCTGTCGATTCTTCAGATCCGAATCCTGGGACACTCTGTCCAAAGTTGCAGCCTTATCCCGGACAATTCCGATCACAACATTTTTTGGGTCGTTTGAATACTGGCGGAGGAACTCGAACTGTTTGCTAACGGTTATTATCTCAGGATTAAAAAATGCAAAAGCTCACTGAGACAGGTGATAATCTCAAACAGTCCGCATCTGAACTCACCCCTATCCCTTTAGAGACACCGGTGATGGCGTAGGAGGGCATATTAAAGAAAAATGGCACGGCTGTCAATGGCTTTTGCTGAGCAGAAATGCAATTGATGTATGGTTCTTGATGTGATACTATTACCGCTGAAGATGCGCTTGTCGAGAGAGCCGCCCAGCAGTTGCAGTCAGTCATTATTTTATAGTCTCTTTGGTTCTACCTTCGAACTTCTTTCCATCAGCGTTCCCCGGTTGATGTTCCCCACTGTTTATTCAAGAGTTGCCCTTTATCCAAGTCTATGCGTCACCTACAGGTAGCATGTGAATGTTCCTGTGCTGTTATCCAGATCAAGTGGGCTTTGTGCCGCAGGCTGTCCCTAGTTTGCTTACAACATAGTTGCTCACTGTCGGATCAAGGACGCGACCTGCAGCCTGTGCTGGACAATTCTTTACTCGCTAACGTTGTAGGAGTTCCTTGTGTTGATCGGTAATAGGTTGCTTACGTGACATCCCCTTGGCGAAGACTTGCCCATTTTCTAATTCTTGTCTGCAGGTGCAGCCAAGATTTTCCAAGGGTGACAATTAGTTGTTGTGCTTGGAATGGGTTGCTAACGGTCCCAGAAATCCACGGCCATCAGTACCTTCCGTACCGCCGGCGAAAACGTGAATCTGACCTGGTTGCTAACTTTTTTTTTTTGGGGGGGGGGGTTTCCAATTGCCGCAAGCAGAGCTTGGATTCCGTGATGAAGATGTTTTCTGAGAATTGAAACGGTAGACCTCGCACCCGCTCAGTTTCTTGATATTCCGTTTCCTAACTCCGTTTCTCATCTATACTCAGGTGTGATCCTAACATCGCCTTGTGACCACAAGTGCCACCAACGAGTTGCAGACCTTATTCCTAGTCAACCAACCGCGTTTCCGGCCTCCTCTACACGTCTTGATGAATAGCGAGGCGCAGCAGCTGAGTTGCCAACTACACTTAGGCGGGATAAAATCTGTGGGGACAGGCAGATAGAACGAAGGTGGTGATACTGTCTGTCATTCTCTTCCTGTGTGTCTGTGGGAAAAACCTGCATGCAGCAGGTGGAGAGGGCTGCCTGAAGTGTATGGGCCATGTGGGCCCGTAGCGTGGTCCACGCAACAACATCACAGCCAGGATGACCCCACTTTTTCCATGGCAGAACCGGCGGCATCAGCCGTAACGCTGACAGGCGCTTTCATCAATCTCTCCTCGCTGTAACGGTACCAGGCAGTACATTGCAACTAGCTGGTGACGACTCTACGAGTACACCAATCATGAAGAGAAGAGAAGAATGGAGAACAAGAATCATCCTAGGGTCGCGATCTTCGTATATTCAGATAGGGTTGTGGGTCGCGTGGTGGATGTCGCGTCGTCGTCAAGGGTAATGCCAGGGGTTCGGTCGAGGGTCACCGAGGCCTACACCGGGCCTAGCCCGTTACACTCGCCAACAAACGATGTTAGTATGAGTCGAGCTATTTCTCTTGGTCGCGGTGAAGTTTGTCTTAATCAACTTCGCTTGGGTCGTTAGCGACTTCAATAAAGATAACTAAGTGTATAAACTGTAACGGCAAGGGGACTTTAAGAGGCTTAATTCAGACTATCTGTAAGAGCATAGTGTGACGAGATCTCAAGCCCCTACTCTGAAGGGGACTGCTGAAGGTAAACAACGGGGTGAGACTTAGGTGAAGCCAAAGAGTTCACAACAAGTAATGTCCAAAGTTATTGACAGTCTTGCAATTGAATTACTTACTGAGGAAGCTACTGTAGTGCTCGTAGGCGCAGAGAGTGTGGTCTAAATACAAGCTTTCTCCCTTATGAGCCACCATGATCGCTCCCGCTCGCTGTCTACCGCGAGCTAAGGTAAATCTCGCTATGAGGAAGGAGGAAGAAGAAGATACGAAATGCAGCCGTGTGGTTAGTTGTTGAAAGGATCGCGCGCGCATTGACTTTGGAGCCGAACACAGTTTTGCTTCCCCCCTTGGTCAGCTATCGCGAAATCCTGCCAGTTTTGAACAGGGTGTGACCGTTGCTGGTAGTAATAGTAGCATGGGAACTCTACGGGCGGCCAAGCTGTGGCCGTTCTGCATACTCGACGTCGGCTGGGTGGTCACGTTCTCCCGGGACGGCGTAATCACTCGCGACGATGAGGTGACCATCGTACGGGCCCCTGAGTGAGCCGCTGGTCAACTTCGGGTGACCCTGACTGCGACTACTTCCGCGACGCTGCTGGAGGCGAGAAAAATATATACGAGACTCTGTCCGGTGTGATTGGTATCCCGCGAGTACAGTGGCTTGGGTAGGAGTGCAATTTAAGGTCTTGAATATTTAAACTACCGGTTTTCTATTTCCAGCCTTGGGCGATCTCGGTAATCTCAGCGATCTGTCGTATCAAGTTTCGTTCTTCGGATTGATTACTCAGGTCTCTGCCTTGCTCCTGGTGCCGTCATCATGAAACAGCACAAATCCTGTAAACACCCATGTAATGAATAGGTACCTTACTTTCTAACATACGAGCCAGCTGAAACAAAACCGTGCCCTCGATGCTTCAGACCTCAGACTACTACTGGAAAAAAAAAAAAAAACTGAATGCTTAGGCGTGCCTTAAGACATGGGATGAAGCTTTATTTAAGTATGCGAGAATCATTCTTGTTCAATCTCAACCAGCAAGAATTACCTACTTGTCTCCGCATCCTCCACCATATATCTAGTGGTGAAAGCCCAACTCACCTAGCCACTCTCATTCCCGGCAATCAGCCCGTTCTATATCCCTTCAAAACCTTTAACACGTCTTCCAGCACCTTCAGCTCAGCTTCGTGTTTTTCCCGCTCCCTGGCCACCAATGGCGTCTCCCCAGCGATTCTTTGAAGCATTGAGGCATTCTCATTCACGATGTGCTCCTGGGTTAGAATGCTTATGGACAGCTCATCCAGAATACCATGCTCAACCACGAGGGCATTGACATAGCCCACAAACGCCGTCATGCTTGTCTATACAGTTTGTGGCACTGTCAGCGGCCGGCAATGTGGTTCTGGCGCTTCAGTCAGACTGGGAAGATGCTCACCTCGTAGTAAACCTCCACGTTGTGGATCAACTGCGCCCCGATGACCAGTTCTTCTTCGTTTCTGATGAACTCGTAGTCCGCCTGCGTGTACGGTTGGCCGTGTTTGATTCCCGTTTGCCTTTTGAATTTCCCCGACGTGGAGCGTGTTGTCTGCAGTAACCGCTGAACGCCACCGAGAATTAGATCAGGTCGAAGGAAACCGCCTGCCTGCCTCACCACCATAGCCCCAACAAAATGCGACGATAAAACATCCGATAAGAAATCCGATAAAAATCCGATAAAAATCCGATAAAAAATTAGCTGTCCCATCAGGGTCAACTTGCTCCATGTCCTCGGCCACATTCCGGAACTGTCGGCTGATGTCCTTGAAAACCTCAGCTCGATGCTGCAGGATCGGACCGGCATCCACGAAGCCATCGTAAAACCCAGTCATCCCTCCTTTATGGCAATGGAGAAGACTTTCCAATGTTCTATTTGACGATTCCTTCAATTCTTGAAGCTTGTTCTCTGTGATGTGGATCCGCAAATATGGCGGACGCTCTCGTTAGGGCAAGCAGCGACAGGAGCCAGATCGACAAAGCGCTCGGCGACTTTCCAAACGGTTTGCAAGTGCTGCTTGGCAATTTTTTCCCACTTTTGAGACTGGTACTCAAAGAAGCGGTGGTGCGCGGTCTCGCCCGGCTGCCCGTGTGGTCCCCGGCCGCCCCAGGAATCGAAGTGTGCGCCAACCCATGCCTCAAACTGGGGCCGCTCGACATACTCCGGTTTTTCGTGTGTGTAGAATGTCTCCAGGAGGGTTTGTGACAGAAGACGTTCGACCGGCTTCGCTCTGCTGTTCTGCGCTGGATCCATTGGTACGGCCCTCTCCTGAGACTCGTCCGCCGGCCCAGACTCGGCCGCTGGCACAGGCTCGTTCGCTAGTCCAGGCCTGACGGTAGGTTCCGGCTCTCTTGCTGTCCCAGGCTCATGCTCATGGTGTGCTTCAGTGCTTCCATTGTGGTCTGACTAGCGCTCTCCGTCCTCCGACAGTTCTTCTGGTCTCCTTGGTTTTGCCGCACTCGGCCATTGTGGAAGCAAATGCTCTGCTGAGAGTTCGAATCGTCGCACGCAGATTTTTCTCACCGCACTCAGACTGGTCCGCAAAGCTGGGGAAGAAGGACAGACATGCGGCACATTCCTGGCCCAGCTTGTGCTCCTCCCTGCACTTGATGTTGTTGTGGTAGATCCCCTGGCACGCCTGCTGAGTGATCGTCTCAAACTTCTTGGCGATACCGTAGAGGTACTTGCGGCAGTCGTCTTCGGTGGTCCTCGCATTGCCAAAGGCGCTCAGACAGGATTTCACCTGCCCGATTCGGATCTCAACCTCTGAGATGAGGTCAGGAAGCGCGTTTTGCGTGTGTCTCCAAAAGACATCTCGAAGGGTTGCTTTGAGAGCGCCAATGCCCCGTTGGCGGTTCGGCACGTTCCACCATTCTGGGTTGTTAACGAAAAATGCTGTCTCCGTCTTGTCCCTCTGCTCCAGGGATTCGCGAGCTCGCTGCTCTTGGCTCTGATTCTTGAGCACACGCCAAGAATTGATATCAAGATTGGCCAACTTGAGTTTACCACTCAATAATTCCCTGCTCTCGCGGGCGGACAAGGCTTGGTCTGGACTCGTCAAGACGCCCACGACTCAGGTGGCGAGCTCGGAATTCTCCTTGGCAAGTTTCTGAACGACGGCCGGAGCGGCATAGTTGTGGAAGCTCATCCTCGCGCTGACCACAGGTAGAACGAGGTTCCTCTTCGATTTGATATGCTCGTGGACAAGCGCCAGTACCGTCTCTCTGCCCTCTTTGTCCTGCTCGTTGCTCTCGGACTGAAACAGGCCGGGCAGATCCAACAGATTAGAAAATGGCCCAACGATAACCTGAGCGATGTAGCCCCGGTGATGCGGACAAACAGCTCCTCAAGATCAGCCAACACCTACTCCATTGCGCCATCCTTTCTTATCTGTTTGAGGAATTAGCGAACTGTTCTAGCGTTGCCTTGCCGATATACCACTTGGTGCGGCAAAGACAGCGACCAGCCCTGGTCCGAGAGTCGCCCTGATCTTGGAATTAAAGACCCGTATCTGTTCCAGCGTGGCCATCCCCAATGAATTTCGAGCAGAGCAGGGTGAATTCCTCGAATTTATTACCGCATAATAAGCAGTGTGCTATCTGAGATATTGGGAGTAAGATATTGAGGATGGGACGGTGCGTCCAATAGGGGAGCGACCAAAAGAGGAAACTTAAATTATATCGGTAACGTTAATCTTTATATTTTACGCACATTCTACGAGGAATGCTGGTAGTTTAAAAGTGTGCCGGTTAATGAGGAGTGCCATCGCGATAGCTATCTAACCGGAAGTTCATGGTTCAAGCTGTAAGACAGGTAAGTGGGGGGTACCATAATCTGTCCATCCATCACAGGTACCCAAGGTCGAAAAAACCTCACCAGGAAACAAAATGAAGATTGACCCTTCCCCGCCTCCGTTAGCCACTGTCCCCAAAGACCTCCTTCTCGCTATTCACACGATCTCGCCATCTCTCCAACCTCTTCAGCGCCTTTTTTGGACCATCCTGCACTCCCTTTGCCTTCAACTCTGCCGGCCTTCGTCTAAATCGGCGATCTAACCTTGCAGCCAAGAACCACGACACGATCATCAAGTCGATCAGATACACAAAACAGTAATATGTCGCCTTGTGCAAAAACCACGCCCGACTCTGTGGGCCGCTCCCTTCGAACGCCACCCCAGTTCTGAAACCTTGCTGAAGCGTCAATAACAACCCCACCCCACATATCATGGCTCCTCTGCTCTGGAGCCTGGGTCTATCCCTCTCGACTTCCTCTTGCAAGGGGAACCCCCACCCGCTCACGAGGACGGCGAGCACAGGCAGGAGCGCGACGGCGAGCCGAATACACTCGGCGACGAGCCGGACGGACCGCCCCCGGTCGAGCTCCTCGCGCTCGCGGGTAAAGTACGCGTCGGCGTGGGTGCTGACGCCCATGACGAGGGAAACGACGGCGCAGAAGACGGCGGCCCTCGCGGTGCGTACGACAGCCGGGTGCGGGCCGAAGGCGGCGTAGTCACGCGCGAAGCGGCGGGCGAGCAAGGGGTTGGCAATCAACAGAAGCACGCTGCCCGCGGGAGCGAGGATGGTCGACGCGACCTCGAGGTCGCTCGCCCCGTGGGCGCGCGGGTGGTAGGTCCAGGCCAGCCGGGTTGCGAGGGCGGCGAGACGGGTGAGGAGGAAGGTGATACGCAGCGCCGGGAGGAGGGGGAATGGATGTAGGATGAGGAAGCGGCTAAGGTAGCGGCGGCGGTGATAGTAGTGGGAGTCATCGTCTTCGTCGTTGTTGCCATTACCGTTGAAAGGCGCGCGGGTGCAGTCCAGCCTGTACAACAGGGTTTCGAGGCCCAGTGCGACGGCAAAAAGGATGAGAAAGATGATGATCACGGGAGTGTCAGGGATTGGGGTTGGGACGCCGCCCATATGAGCTTCGCTGGCAGGAAAAGGGGGATCATCATTCTATGGCCAAGGTAATTAACTTGTTTGCTGGCAGAGAAGTCTTGTTATGGGAGTGGTTGCTGACCTGTGAAAGATTCGAGTTTGTTGTGGCCATAACGGAAAAGGCGTCCAAAAGGGAACCGAAGATGTCCAGCGATACCAAAAGGCCAGATCAGGAGGTTGGAAGAAAAGCTAATTAGTAATGTCCATGTGATGAAAGGCTAGTTGTATTCTTAGTTATAGCGAAACAGAATTTAAACACTCCAAGTCATTATACTTTTATCAGTCGCCTGTTTATGTTCGTCGAATGACATTTTCATGTTATCGTCCGGTTACCGATGCAATTACATCATGATCTCTCGATGAGGAGCCAAAACTGGGGACGTTGAGAGCGGGTCCGGCAGACCCTTCGTGAGCTCGATTATTTCTAATCCATTCCTACCACTGCTGTATCCGGGTATGACAAGTGAATTCTAAGACGGCTCTTCATAATGATTGCTCCTTTGCCGCATTTAAAGGTCATATTCAGATCCGGACAATCCGCAATCGTACACTGAAAGCTTCATACACATGCCATTTCCAGCCTCGTCACCTTTTTAAACAAAGCAGTATTATTGAATAACACACTTGACTCATGAGGCGTGAGCAGCTTAGAATGAGTTCAAGGTCTGTTGTTCAAAAAGCGTCCTTGGGTCACTTAGTGCTACGTCAACCTGGCCAACCCTACAAGAGGCGGGGCAGGTGCCTCACCCACATTTGTGACCCCGCCCTGCAGGTTGCTGCCCCCCAGTTCGTTCTGGTGGGAATTATCGTGCACAAGCACCAATCTAAGTGCATTGTTTGAAATCCAGCGCCCCATTTTAGTTTAGAATGAGCAGATTTATGTCTTGCATACTACCCAGTTTGTAAACGCGCGGATGGCTCCGACATGGGTCATATACAATTTTTTTTTTTCGAGCTATTTCCCACGCCCTGACCACATGCCTGTTTTGTACCTGGTCGTGGCCGTTAATATTCAGAAAGTGTCCCTCTCGTCGCACCAAGATGGCGTCAAATACCGTTTACTTGACGGAGCAAGAAGTGCAACGCATTCGGACCACAGTCAAAGAAAACGCCAAAAAGCGCTCTGAACTGCGCGGCAATGCTCGCGAAGCCAGGGGGGCAAAAGACGCCATCAGCCAGGCCACTGGCGCCGCCCTGATGGCAGATATGGGCAGCATGACTATGGATAAGGCCAAGGAGAGCATTCCCGCCCTTGCTGTCGGACAGCCATACCCGCCATGCACCAAGTCGGTCAAGGAGTTGCAGCCAATGAAGCTGGCCGATCTCACCATGGAAACTCACCACCGCGGCCGCCAGCTGTCCGTCAAGCGGGCCAGCCCAGTTGTCATGCTAACATCGAGGTCTTGGACAATGGCACAGGATGAGGCGGGGGAAACGGAAAGGTTGGAACTCCTCTTGCATAAGACGCGCCACCGCAAGGATATCTTGGACTCGAATTCGACCTTCATCATCAAGGAACCCTATTTCACCCTCACCGAGGAAGGCGAGCCAACGCTGCGCATCGACCACCCCTCCGACCTCGTCGTCCTGCCCAACACCCAGGATGCTCAACCCCTTGCTCCCGACGCCGCCCCAGAAGAGGTCGAGAAGCGAGCCACCAGCCACAAGCAAAAGGGTAATGCAGCCCTGACCAAGGGCGACCTGCCCCTCGCTCACGCGTCATACACCGCCGGCTTGGCCCTCGCCGCCCGGCTCCCCACTCCGGATCTGGCCCGCGACCTTCACCGCAACCGCGCGCACGTAAACCTCTTGCTGAGCCAATTCGACGCGGCTGAGGCGGACGCCCTCGCAGCGCTCATCCCATCACCACCAGCAGAACCCGTCAGTGATGCTAATGATGACGCGTCACTTCGCACTGCCGAACTTAACGCCAAGTGTTACTTCCGCGCCGGCACGGCAGCGTACAACCTGGGCCGCTTTGCCGACGCCCGCGCCCACTTTGAGCGCCAGCTGTCCCTCATGCCTCAGGATAAAGGCGCCACGGCCAACCGGACGCGGTGCGACGCGCGCCTGCGCGAGCAGCGCGGCGAAGGCGGCGAGGGCCGCGGCGGGCACGATTTCGCTAAGATTCGCGCCGGTCTCGTCAGGTCCGCAGCCCAGCGGGGCGCTGCTGGGAGTGCTGGTGTCGACGCGGCGAGCTGGGCCGGGCATACAGAGGTGAAAGAGAGCAAGCCGGGAATGGGGAGGGGTCTGTTCGCCACGCGGGCCATCAAGGCTGGGGATGTGGTTCTATGTGAGAAAGCGTTCTGTGTCGTCTGGGGCAGTGGCGGGGAGGAGGAGGGGGCTGGAGGCGGTGCCCTGACTGCGGTCACGTACGACATACGGGACGATCGGATCCGGGTGGCGCCGGTAGGGCTAGAGCGAGCCATCGTAGAGAGGACGGCGAAGAATCCGAGCTTGATTGGGGAGGTGATGGGGCTGTATGGGGACTGGGATGGCGGCGAGGGGAAGGGCATAGAGAGTACCGAGGACGGCCCGGTCGTGGATGTGTTTCGGGTGCACGACATCGTTGCACGGAACGCCTTTGGCGCCGGGAGCAAGGACGGTCAAGGAGGAGGGGCCAGCGCCGGTCTTTGGATCCGTGCGGCGTACCTCAACCACTCATGTGTGCCGAATGCGGAGCGTGAGTTTGTTGGCGACTTGATGATCATCCGCGCTATCAAGGACATTGCGGCCGGGGAGGAGATTGTGCATAGCTACGACGAGTCCGGAGATTACGAGGCGCGGCAGCAGGCCTTGATGACCACCTGGGGATTTGAGTGTGCATGTGCGCTGTGCGCGGCGGAGAAGGGAGATGATGCAGCCGTGCGGGAGAAGCGAGCAAAACTGGTCAGGGAAGGGGACGAGTTCCTGAAGTCGGCGGGCTCCTCGACCAACAAGAGACTGGCCATCGTCAAGGCAAAACGACTGTTGGCGGCCATCGATGAGACGTATGACGAAAAGAAGTATCGCGGTCTACCCCGTCTGGCGACTCGGAGGCTTCAGCAGTGGCTTACTGCAGCGAGCGCGCGGCGTTGAGACCGAAATCACTGACATCCTTTCAGTGTCACATCACGGTGGGGAGACGAAAACGCTCAAGCTCGCAAATTCCCTTCGAGGGTCGCATCCTGCTACATACCCTGGGCAAGGGGTCAAAATTCTTGGGTGTGCTAGCCCTGATAACGTTTTGCTCGAAGGGGCAATGTGATGACATTCATCCATCTCGTCATTTACCATAAGGACCCTTTGGTAGTTTTTCATGCTCTATTGCCCTGTTCATGTCACTCAGCTTCAGCTATCGCCAACACGGTCCCCGCCGTCGAAATGCCCGCCCATGATAAGCAAGCATCCCACAGCTTCCTTTGCACCGCTTCGTCGCGATTAAGTTTTGCAGATACTGCCTCATTCTGCCCTACAATGAATCCCCTCTTTCCCTGGAACTCCGGACCAACGCTAAGCGCCACTAAATCACGGCCCGCGTCATTGTTCGTCCGTATTGTGCTTGTGAGATGCCTAAGCACGGGCATCAAGACGTTTACTACGCCCATGGCCAACCGTACGGTCGGTTTCTGCTCCGAATGCGCCCGTGATTCGACTAATCCACCGGGATCCATGCAAGTAACCGTTATGGCAGACAGCTTAGGGTCCTGTTCGCATCAGCCATGTGAATGAATTTCACCTCTCCTCAGTCATAGATGGAAAGAGACAACAGGGAGAAAAAAAAAGGAAAAAAAAAGAAAGAACAAGGGGAGAACCAACCTGTTGCAACCGCCGGTTCAAATCCCACATGAACGCCACATTCGCCAGCTTGGCCGTCGCATACTGCTGCACGCCCCTATCGTACGTCTCCTCTGGTTTGTCCGATGGCGGGTGGATGAGATGATATATCTGGTCGGGTTTGATCTTGGCGCGCAGCTTATACAAGAGTGGCAAACCCCGCTCCAGATCGTGCATCTCCGAGCTGAGCATGATCATGCGCCCTCCTTTAAGCGCCGCCGTTGCCCCCGCCGTCGACGACAACCCCGCGTCCATATTTCCCAGCAGTCGGAGAACGAGCAGCATGTGTGAGAGGTGGGACACTTGGAAGCTGGCTTCGTAGCGGTCGGCAGCCGTAAATTTCTGTCCAGCGAGGGACCAGGTCAAGGCGTTGCAGGCGATGGCAGATATGCGGGGGAGCTGGCCGGCGCTATGCGGGTAGCGACGCGGGTCGTGATGGCGTGAACGTCAGCCAGGCTGCTCAGGTTGAACCCACCCAGGCAGGATGCTTGCTTGCCAGTTATCCAACCTCGAAACTGTCACTAACACTCATGATGGATTTCCCCACCTGCGCCGGTTGCAACAGGTACTTCTCATCAGGTAACGTCTCCGTGCGGGATCCCGGAAGCGAGTTCACTGTGCACTACTGCGCCATATGCAGGATGTCTGGAATACGCACCATCGATCATATTGACTGAATGTAATTTACGCAGCTTCCGCTTTGGCCCGTCACCACTTGCGATGCCGCTCTCGGCCCCGTAGTCGAAAGAAGGCATACGCTGAGTGCTCTCGCTCCAAGGTCCGGTGCGACCTTGGGTTGCCTGCCTGTTCGAGGTGTACTGTTCACGACTTGACATGTACATACCCCCAGGTACAGAACGGAACTAGTCCCTCAACCTCCAGTCACCCACCAGTGGTACTCCCAGGCACACAAACGCCTGTTTACCCCTTACCTCCTGCATCAGATCCTCCCCAACTGGTCTGGTATCCCTATGATGGCGGTCAGGGTCTCGGATTGCCCGAACCATCAGACATATCTATTGACCTAGGATTAGTGCCGGGTGGTCCATCCAACAGCTGGCAAGAAGACTTTTGCTCTTTCTTTGATGAAATGAACAACCCGGCCGGGGCCTCCTCCGCCAGTACTGTACCCACCTCCGCGATTGGGAGGAAACCAGTAGACCCTCAGTGCTGGTGGAAGCAATGGCGGTTTCCCAGCTCTACGTCATGCGAACGCCGCAGTCTGAGTCCCTTATCTTGCAATCTATCGATACGCGACTCATCGCGATACAACAGAGCGTAAGTTTTCCCCCATCATCCCTACCTACTACAACCCAAACTGCAGGGCCACTTACGATACTTCTCATAGATGGCTACACATACCCGAGCCGACGACGTGACCACCGCCCAAGTCGTTATGCTCTACGCAATCATGCGCATATATCGGTCCAGTTCAATAGCGTTGGAGTCAATAGACCGTATACCTCTACGGTTGATGCAGGTATGTACACAGAAATCTCTGATCAAATATGCCAGTCAAACACCGCTTACCGGCTTTGTGTCTAGCACGTCGTCAGCAAGAGCATGTATTGCTTGCAGCCCCATACCAACGTCAGTCCGAGCGATTGGGAAGATTGGATCATTGACGAGGGCCTACGAAGGTGAGTCATAGAACTGCCCCAGGAGCACCAGATTATCTACCCAGCGAGCGTTCATCGCCGCATTCAATACGCGCCCATTAACCTCAACAGGTGCTTCTTCATTTTGCACGCCTTGGACTACGTCTCCAATGCCCGGCAGTCCGTCCCGACAGCGCTGTGCAGCCTCTTTTCCCACGCTCCACTGCCCTGCCCCTCGCACGTTTGGGATGCCCCAACGACTGAGGAGTGGGCAGCGCGGCACCGCGTTTGGGAAGAATTCTGTTCCGACTCCGGCTCCGGCTCCGGCTCCGGCTCCCACTCCAAGGCCCTCCGAGCCGGGGATTTAATCCGCTGGCTGCGTGGGGAGGAGAGCGGATGAGAGAGGCAGCTCCTAGCCTGGTTCCATCAAGTCAATGATTCGCTGAGCGGAGTGATCTTTGAGTGCGCCCGGGCACAGGCGAGAGTGGCGAGTGCCAACGGCTAGCTTTTATGCGTGGATTAAGCTGGCCGGGCGAGAGAGTTGAAATTTGGGGTTATGAACACTAAAGAGGCGTTAGACATATCGTGTTGTTATATTCTCGATCGATCTATTTGTAGGGCAACGGTCATGTTATTCTCACATCGCATACAGTATACTCTGTCCCTTCCTGGTATCTTTGCTAGTCTCCTACCTAATTGCATCCAGCTCGCTCGTTGCCATGCCTCCCGGCACAGTGGATCTTACACCCTTTAAGTTTGTACAAAGGACAACAACCCTAACATAAACGTTAATGTATCTGCACGAATATCAGGGACCCCCCCCTTCCCCCCCCCTTCCCAAAAAAAATAATGCCATTTTTGATGGACATAGTTTAAGAAAAGCGACCTGTCAGAAAGTAGGGGTCCCTGGCCATCTAGTTGGCGAAGCTGACTGGATGCCTGGCACCGCCAGGGCGCCAGTGAGCCTGAGCCACCACTATGATGTCCTACGGAGAGCTCTATAAAGAAAGGGGTTCTGGCTGCAAGCCAGAACCACAACAAGCAAGACAATCAATCAGTTGCAACCCCATTCAATTGCCATCAATTCCAAAAGATTCCAGTGTGCAGTGTTTCTGACACGAACCCCTATAAATGTGCTTGTTTTCAAACACTAGAGATTTTCTGCGTCCAATCGCACCGCTTCGCCTTTTTCTATACGATCTGCCCATCTGCCAATCCGTTTCACCCAGAATCCATCACACTGTGAGATTGCGTTATACAAGTCCATCCCAGCATGATTCTCTTCTTCAAGCGGCCCCCACTCTGGCCATAGCTCCTTCAACCTAGCTTTGTAGACCTTGCGTAGCTGCGTTGCCTCGTACTCCATCTTGTGGATATAGTATAGCTCATTCTTTTCTCGTATAACACCCGACCCGGACTCCGCTCCAGCGGCGGCGACGGCGGACTCATCGGCATCAGCATAATCATCAATCTGCGGCTCCTCTTCTCGAATTGGCTGCCCCTCGAGAAACTTGGGAAGCTTGGTTGACATCCAGAGTGGCAATGCCGAAACACATTCCCAGTCTAAGATGGCCGTAATTTCGCCGTCGTCTTCACTCACCAGAATATTGTTCAGATGAAGATCGTGGTGGTAGAGTGCTGTTGCTACTGGCTTTTCGTCCAGCGTTGTCGGTGGGAAGATCTTGGGAACAAGAGCGTGCAGCTTTCGTGCCACAGATGATACGTTCTCGGCGTCTTCGATGTCGTCTTCATCTCCCGAGGTCGTGAGAATGGCGGTCTGGTGTAGCAGGATGATGTCTAGTTCGGTGCTCAGCCAGTGGTGAGTAGAGCGGAACGGGCCCCGTGGAATATCGTAGTGAAGGTGGTTGCCCATGAAGAACTCGGGGGATACCATGAGGCAGGGAGAGACCCCCTCTTTCGAACCTTCAACATCGCCGGTGGTTTTTTCACGGGGCTCCAATGTCCCCACGCCCCTGAATAGAGACTCTGTCTTCCCAACTCTGGACAATTCTGCCTGGAACTGAGCGATCTTCTCGGCAAAGGCGACCTTCTGCTTCATCGACATTGCCCGCCATCGAGTGTGTGCCGGTATACCCTCCATGAACTCCATCAAGATCCATTCGAAGCCAATGTAGTTGTCGTTGCTGTCGTCAAACACGACGACTTCCGGGACGGGAATGGTCGTGTTGTCGCGTACCCACCGCAGGATCGTTACCTCGGCGCGTGTCTTGTGAACTGGGTAGACAGGGAGCGAGACACGCATGATCATCCGAGATGCATTGCTACCACGCCTGATACTGTAAAGCTTATTGAAAAGGCCGGATGCGTAGAAGGCGGCGTCGCAGGCTTCTTCGGGGGGGATGCACAATTGCTTACGGCACGTCGTTTCAATCGCCGCAATTGAGGGGTCCCGTGTCCACTCCGGCACTGGACCGAATAGCGTCTCTTTCCATCGCAGACCATCCTGGTTAGGTGGCGCCATTTCTACTGCAAGTTGCTGCAGTGGATGCGAGGGTGATGAGAGGGCAAGATGGTCAAAAAAGTTGGGTGCTGTCCAACAGAGGATCGGTCTGGCCAAGAGCTAGGCCCGCCCATCCACGTACCTTTAGTGAGGGCAAAAAGGCCGACGCCGGTCCCGATGCGAGGAGTGCAAACCCGACGCAGAATGAGTGCACCAGGTTTTGATGCGATAGAGAAGGGTACAATGACTGTGATTCTTCACCACAGAAGAAATCTAGGTAGGTATGTCAACGGTGGTGGGCTGAACCGAGCGGAGGACGCCTCCTGGCATTCACTCGCATTGGGGTCCTCCCACCAAATGCGCGCCACCACAAATTGGCCCTGCCGCCGCTTTCTGCGCTCAGTTTCAGCCATTACAATAGATATTAAGAGCTATGGTTTCGAAGGCGAAGCGAAGCAGAGCCGTAGCAGCGGCTACGGCTGCTACAACGCCGGCGCCGGCGCGGGTAGGAGAGGTGATCACGGTTGCAGCACCACAAGTGGGGCAAACGCGATACACGCAGCAGTGCCTGTAACGGGGCCTGTAATAGGGCTTCGAATGTAGCGCGGTCGACAATGTAGAGCTTCGCGCCAATGCGTAGAACATCCTCAGCATGATCCACGAGTACAGGCCGAAGAATACGTCCCTGGCATACGAGCCGAAGCAGAGGGAGCTTCAGGATTTCTGCCGTGGTAAGCAGTATGAAGACGGCGACACCGTAATAGAGGATAAGCTGCTCCTTTTCCTGGTAGAAGACGTCGTAAACCGGCCATTTAAGACTAAAAGCCCGAAGGTCGACAACGAGGCGCCGTAAGAGAAGACACGGCTTGCCTGACGCTCTGTTCGTGGCTATATTACCGCTATTACAGACCTCTACCGTATATAGAAAGCGTGTAGGATAAATACCTACCCCTCGCCCTGGGAGGATAACGCCTGAGAGTACCTTAAAACCCTGTAACGCCGTGATGCCTAACAGGAAAAGGACAACTACGCCGATAAAGGTCGCGATACCCTCTTAGACGGCTATACCGTGGAAGAATTCGAGCGTGTCTGCTCCGAGCTCTGGATACGTGGTAGCGCTTTGCTAGAACACCACCTCCGAACCCTTGTAAACCTGCTCCTTGGCGACTATTTGCCTATACGGGGTGACGATCGGCGGGCTATAGAACTCTCGGACCTATTTACGTTCGAATTTCCTGGCGAGGGTCTAACACGTTATATACCACTCATCCTTATTACCCGTGCTAGATAGCAGAATCAACATGGCCGCCTTGAAACTACTAGTACCCTATAGAACAAGAAGCCGCTTATCTATATGCTGAGCGGCCTTGCTTTTTACCTCCTATATGTGACGAACCCGGTCAGACTATCCTCTGAAAGGGTTCAGCGAAGGTTATGGTTG
>MU857742.1:1057-64629 GCA_033296725.1 Corynascus novoguineensis | reverse complement strand
AATCACAGCTTTGGTCCTAACTTTGAGAACCACTACTGTGAGAAACACTTGTTGTGAACCCTTTGGCTTCACCGAACCTATAGACTCTACCGACCCGACCTTTAGTGACCCCTTTCAGAGGATAGTCTGACAGAGGTTCGTCACAGCCTTCTTCGCGAGGCCGTTAGGGTATAGAGCGGGGTTTTCACCTCTTGCCTTCTGTTAGGTATAGAGGTTGATGATGGCACTACTATAGAGCCGTACGGTGTTATACCGGAGTTTGAGCGTAGATAGACCAACGGCCGAGGCTAGGCCTAGGTCATTGTCAAGATCCGACTCCGACTCTGGTTCTAACTCGAACTCTGGCTCTAACTTTGGCTCTGGTACTAGATCTGTGGCCGGACCCTCGCCAACGACGATTACGTCGGCGATACCGTCGTCGTCAACCCTTGTCGATGACGTTACGCTCTCGACCTTCTGTTTCTTTGGCCGCCTTTCCCCTTGAAGCCGCTATGTTTCGGCCTTACGTCGTTTACCGCGTTTAGGAGCGCAAGAGGCGATCTCTTCGTCAAGGAAGAGTACGAGCTTCCCTTCATCAACAAGATGGCCAGGCAGGGCCCTACCTATCTGGTACTGGGCCGGCCAACCGGGGGGTATCTCTGGGAAGCGAGATCTACACCATTCCTAATGCTCTCCTATATCCTATTAGCTACTGACTATCAAACTGGCCTTAGATTGAACTAAGGGGGGGGTTCGATCAGAGTGCCTTACTGACCATCCACTTAGCCTGTTTCGGTTTGTACGCCTTACACGTATTCTTAGGCGTGATGTCCTGGTTATCAAGTAGATACCTCTCAACAATAGCCAAAACCTTTGTATCGACACGTTAAACAAGGCTCGGATCAAGCTGGTCCATCTTGATAGTCGTGGTAAAGCGTTGGAAGAAGCTAATGGCCGTAGAATGACGTGAACGAAGGCGAGCTTAGTCGAGATCATTACGATACTAATTAATTAGCCCTCCAATTATCTACACAGGCGCTGGCGCGCGCGCGCGCACCAGCGCGCCCCCCCCCTGGCTCTGTGTCGACGCCCAGAGGTGGGATACCCATAGAACGTGGGGTGGAAATGTGGGAAAAAAAGGAAGAAAAGCCAGGGCTAATACGGCTAGCCCTGAGGAAATGGGCCTCAATAGCTCGAATTTGCGTGGTCATCTGAGCCGCCAAGGCCTGAATATTCAGGTGGGCATTTGTATGGGAGCCGGGGTCTGGCGGTAGCGTCGTATTGTCAGCTACACTAGCGAGGATGACCGTCACCCCGGCGGCCAGCCCTGAGATACCATGAATTATCTCCAACCCCATGTCCGGTTCGACCGTGGAATTATGATGTGAACAGTATGAATTTGTTCCTCCCTATTACCATCTTTGAGTACTGCCGTCAGTGTCGGCCTGTCCAATTTCACAGCACCCCTTGGCTTAAACTTCGACGCCTGAAGAGGTGCATTCAGTTTCAAGAGACTGAATTAAACGCGTGCATCCCTTAATAGGAGACGTCATCATACCAGACGTACTCGTCAGCGAACCCTTGCGCATACTTGAGCATCATCCTAGTCTGACGTGACGAGCCAAAGTAGTTGGCTACCTTATACAGCATATTGTCAAGTAGGTAGGCCAAAAGGGCTTGACACGCCAACCACACCCGGTACGGGACGTCCGGCCATGAATCCATACAAGCCCCCTACCCCTTTCCCTCCCCTCACGGCACCTGTTGCCTAAACTTGGTTTTAAGCAGATCAACTTGGACGCTGCGTTTTCCAAGTGCTCAGCGTCCTATTTTCAGCAGCTAAAGCAGGATCTGCTGGTTGAGGCTGTGGTGTTAGTAGAGCTCCCGTTGTGACAGGCTTGTAAGTAAATGACTCGCAAAAGTTGTTGATATTCGCGATGTTGTCGCTACACTACTGTTGTTGGTTGTTGTTGGAAAGGAGTGGAAGATGGGCGAACCCAGGCGCAGGGGGTGCATGGGTGTGTTGGAAGCCCAACAGCCACAATCCACAGTTACAGGATTGACCGAGCTTACAGATTGATTTGCAGCTTGGATAAGCTGCTGAAACAAGTGGTTTCCCTCAAATTGAGCTGTCGATGCGTGCTTGTGTTGTTCTGTCCAAATATCTGGTGTTCAGCTTCTATGCCGTGAAAAACTCTCTCGTCAAGCTCCTGGAACTGCCTTCCCAGATCGCTTCTCTCCCTGTGCACCTGCTCCTGCATCCCGAGCGCCCCTTCTTGAATACCCAGTAGGTTCAAGGGTGGGACCAGTGGGCCCACACAACAGCACCCTCCTGTGATTGATCCAATCTTCGTTGTTCCTCATCTGGATCTAACCTCCCTTTCGCCATTCCGTACTTGATCGTTGCCCGACTGCATTTAGGTAGTTTGGGCATGACAGAACCAAGACAAGGGTTTTGATCACATGATATGGGACCAGTAATTTTCTAGCTTCCTCAGCGAACCTCGTACGTCTGCCAGCTCAAGGCAAGGTTAAAAATAGCGCGGCTTGTGGTCAAGCGGCTGAGGTTTTAATCTCGTAAACCCCCGCATTTGCGGGAAACGTCAATTCCCAAGCTCCACGCATCAGATAACTGACTCGACTTCATCAAACGTACGGTTAGACATGCCGGTGCACCGGATCGGCTTCACAGAACTTTTCGGCGGTCTGGGCGCTAAGGATGGACCATACCGGGTTAAGTGTGTGATCGATCCCGATGCGGGTGGCCGTGACTGACGCGAAGTAGCATCATCTTTGTACACGGCTTACGGGGCCACCCGCAACACACATGGGAGGACAGCCGGGACAGGGGCAGTGTGGGCAGGGGCAGTACAGGCAGGGCCAACAAGGACGCTGGAACGGCAACGCTACGTAAACGAGATATCTTGAAGTGCTTCTTCAAGTCTAAGCCATCGTCCTCAACCTCGATTTCGACCACGACCTCGATTGCTGACGATAAGACGAGCGAAGAAAGCCCCAGCAAACTGTTCTGGCCTGATGAGTATCTTACACAAGACATTCCCGAGGCTAGAGTATGGACATATGGCTATAATGCAGACGCAATCGGAGGGCTGTTCCAGGCGAAAAACAAGAACAGCGTGTCACAGCATGGTCAAGACTTTGCAGCGCGCGTTGAGTGGGCGATCCAAAACGACGTGGGTTACGCTTCAATAATTCGCGTAGGAAGCTCGAACTGATAATACTAGGACCCGATCTTATTCGTTGTTCATAGCCTCGGCGGCATTGTCGTCAAAGATGTATGTCTAAAATTCTCCCATAATAGCTTCTACTTACATTGGGTAACAGGCGATATGCCGATCGGATACGTGTCGTGCGCGAACAAAACTAATCATCTTCCTTGGCACGCCTCATCGGGGGAGTGCATATGCAGGATGGGGCGAGATCGCATCAAATCTGGCTCTTCTAGCACTACAAGACTCGAACAAAAAGATCATCGAGACGCTAGAGGTGAACAGCGAGGTCTTGGACAGTATCCATGAGAAGTTTAAGACTATTGCGGACCAGTCTCGAATTCAGATCCACTCGTTCCAGGAGGCACGGGGAATATCGGGTATAAAGGGCTTACACAATAAGGTACGTTGCCAGCACATCTTGAATGTCCTCCTAAATGCTAATTGCAAATTCATGGTAGGTTGTAGACGATTTCTCCTCGAAACTTGATCTACCGCGATCCATTGAGACTGTCGAGAGCATCGACGCAAACCACATGCAGATGGCCAGGTGTACTGATAGGGCAGATCCACAATACCGGGCCATTGTTGGCGTACTCCAGCAGTTTATACATCGTATGGCTCTTGATGAAACGAAGCTCCAGGAAGAACCGTCGACAGCATCCAAAGTCAAGGCCAGTATGGTAGAAACACCAGGCGGCTCTAGCGGGGTATTGGCGAAAAGTTAGTGTAGAAGAGCTCTGCTATAATGGCTAGCAACTGCTGACCCTGCTATAGACCGTGCTGCCCTGCCTTGCCACTACATTCCGCTCCCCGAGAACCGGCGCTTTGTCGGACGGAATAAAACACTAGACACCCTTAAATCGATGCTATTCCTGCACAAGGAGTGGCGGAAAGCCGCCATTGTCGGCCTAGGCGGTGTCGGCAAGACCCAGGTCGCCCTACAGCTAGTATACTGGACCAAAAAAAACCGGCCCGAGTTCTCCATCTTCTGGGTACCAGCATTAAGCAACGCGACCTTTGAACAGGCCTTCGCCGCGATGGCCAAGAAGCTCCCTATCCAATGTGGTGGCGATGACGATGATCTTAAAGAGTCTATACGGCGATACCTAAGCTCCGAGGCAGCCGGACCATGGCTTCTCGTGGTGGATAACGCGGATGATAAAGACATCCTTTTTGGCTCTGTAGATATGCCGGGCGGTATTATAGAGTACCTTCCCGAAAGCGACAACGGCCTCACCCTGTTCACGACACGGTCTCGAGAAGTAGCCGTATCGGTTACTGGGAGCGATGTGATCGAGCTCCACGAGATAGAACGCCTAGAGGCGGCGGATTATTTGGAGAAGTCGCTGATCCAGAAGGATACGGTTCGAGATAAAACGGCGACGGAGGAGCTGCTAAAGCAGCTTACCTACCTTCCGCTAGCAATTACACAGGCGGCGGCCTATATTAATATAAAGCAGGTCCCCCTTGCTAAGTACCTTGAGTTGCTACGCGGCACTCAACAAGACCTTGTCAGCTTGATGAGCAAAGAGTTTCGGGACAATACTCGGTACCTAGGATCGCAAAATGCGGTGGCCACAACGTGGCTCGTATCCTTTGACCAGATCCGCAAATCTGACAACTCTGCCGCCGATCTGCTATCGTTTATCTCGTGTATCGAGCCCAAAGGAATACCACAGTCGCTGTTTCCCGGGTGTGAATCGACTTAGCAGCTCATCGATGCAATTGGGACATTATGCGCGTACGCTTTTTTAACAAGGCGGGGGGATAGCGAGGTATTTGACATGCACAATCTGGTGCACTTGGCAGCTCGAATCTGGGTTCAGCGGGAAGGTCTGACGGCGACGGCGAGTGAAAAAGCGACTCGACAACTTGCAACAGTTTTCCCATCTGACGATTATGAAAATCGCACTATATGGAGGGAGTACCTTCCACATGCCATAAGGGCATTGTAGTACAGCAAAGAACTTGATATAGAGGAAAAATCTGATCTGTTGTTGTGCATTGGACGGTGTTTGATAGTGGACGGACGGACCAAGGAAGCCGTTAGGAGTTTGGAAGAGGCTTGCCAATGGAGGAGTTGTCATTTCGACGAAGACCACCCTTCGCGGCTCGCATCGCAGCACGAGCTCGCAAGAGCCTATCAAGCCAACGGCCAGGTCAAGGAGGCTATTACGCTGCTCAAGCACGTCGTCTCTATAAGGGAGCGAACACTCGCCGAGGACGATCCTGACCGGCTAAAGTTGCAGCACGCACTCGCAAGAGCCTACCAAGCCAACGACCGGATCAAGAAAAGCTCAAATAGCGTTGCAATCTAGACTAGTCAACTACAACTTCGAACAGATTCGTATAGCGACCCATTTAATGCATGCGGCTACCACCCGAGCCAATTTTAGACGGACAGATGTTGCAGTCAGATCCTGATTATTAAAGGAATGTGTCGACCAGGACGGATCAGGGGGGTCAATTTGAGACCTTTTGAGCTTGTACTTACACGTAGAGATCTCGGAATAGCGGCAGTGGCACCTAACCGGTGCTGCCAGCTGTCCGGTGCACATGCCCCACCTATTCTTGTATTTGACCTCTGCTTCGCGAGAGCTCTTCCAGTTTCTCTTCCTTTCTCCTCATCTTGCGGTTTTACACAATAGAGAGGTCTTACCGCAGTCCTGTCCCGGCCAATGGCCCTCTGCTCGTGACATTTGTAATGTAAAAGGCTGGGCTCGAGATGGGCCTCGGTCACCCTCGTCCAACCCCAACCCTCAATCCCAACTTTAAGCTGAAGCCATTCACGCATCGCGATCCTCGTCGCGCACGCACAAGACAACGCACCCCAACTGTTTTAAGGGCCTATAATTTTCAGAATTTTATCTCTTCCTCTCTTCTGTTTCCAAGCCTAGTTTACTCGTAGAGTCGTCCCTGGTTAGTTGTAATACACTCCTGATACCGTCACAAGTAGCAAGTGAATATGCAATAACTTGATATACAACTTTGCGATGCTATCAATTGAATTGGTTATCAGCATTCTCAATTTGAGTCGTGGAGAGTGATGAGTGGTGACAACAAACGAATATCAAGCACATAGGACAGAGCTGTGGTGACAGTCCAACCAAGCGTCAAAGATGGCTGATGACCTGACTATGCGCTAAGCACTTTTAGTTATTACTTGCTTAGTACCTCCCGGTTATAGTTGTATCCTGTCAAGCACACAAGCCACAGCCTGACCCCGAGGTCTTTCTAAGGAGCTTAACTGAAATTATAGCAACACCGAAATCGCCCTCTACCATAACTAGGTCTAATTAAGTACTTATTTGGATGAGTATCTTTAATTGTACGGGTTCGCCAACCTACTGTACTTGTACGGGGTCCGACCCACCACCTGAATTCTGCCACACCCACTACAAGCTCAGCCCGTTAACGACAAGCAGGTACAAAGGTTCATTCCTCTCCACCACCATTGCCTTCGCAGTTACCACGCAACTAAGCGCGATCTGAAGCTTTCCAAAACCTTTTGGACTCACTAGAGAAATACGGTTGCATTATTAATTACCAATCAAATTTACCAGCTTCTACCCTCTGCGGCAACCCACCAAGATGGCTAACGACATCAGCGGTGTTACGCGCTGGTCGCCTGCCTCAGGTTACTTAGCGGTAACGGTGAACTGGGCTTTGGTAACCACAGATCGGACCGACAGTCCTTCCGTGGTCGGCACTTCTGAACACTAGCATGAGTATCAAAAGTAAGGTAAAGCCATCGTTGTTTTTTCTCAAAGTACAGGCGAGGTCAGAACCAATTTTATGTGTCACTGCTTCGCAGTCACGTGTCTCCTTGGCAGGGGTTCTGCTCGCAACAGATAGTATATTCTCCCTAGCTCTAAAATAGCCTTGTTTTAACAGTATATAGGCAACGCCTCTAATACTATTTACGATCAGATGATATACCACGACCCGAAATAGGCTACGTTTAACAGTATATATATTAACGAGAAGGTTAGGTTCTACCTTTAGAACACGTTCTTAGACAAGCCGACCAAGGACAGCCTACTTATAATGCTTTTATATATCGGCCTTATATACGACCCCTATACAAGCAAAGACATGGTTCCTAATAAGGTCTAGGAGCTGATACTACCTAATCTAAAGCTTAAAGCACTAAAGGCAGAGAGGGTATAGCTAAAAGGCGGCTAGTACCAGATCAAGGGCTTAGAAAACGAGGGCAAGATTCGAGAGCTGACCAAATTGATCACGACTAAGGAGCAGTAGTAGAAGACAGCTATCCGGCGAGTATACCAGAAACATTACTTTTATAATCGCCCGACCTAGGATATAGAGGCCGATAGGCAAGAGGAGGAGGAATACGTTTAAGCCGGCCATCGACCTGTAGATCCCCGAACACGTTTAGCTTACCAAGATCCTCTATAACCAGCCGGATAACTTAAGCCTTATAGAGCTTCTCGAACTCCGTATCTAGGCGGCCGAGCTTATAGTCATCCTGTACGGCAAATAGGAGACCGTGAGGCCGGACTATATCCGACAGAGGGTACAGGTATAGGCCGACATTATAGTGAAGGAGGAGTCTCCTGGGCCGGACCCCTTCCCGCTCCTAATAGACAAGAAGCAATGTCTACGCTGTATTGGGGATGAGACCCTGTCCTATGAGGAACGAACGTTCAAGTACTGCCGACCGGCGGTGATGTACGACCATTTCGATAGGAAGCACGCGTAATAGCTAGGCGGCACGAAGCGGATGTTGTTGTGAACCAGCCGAAATGTAAGGAGGAGGCGCTGGAGTCAAGCACTTGAACCATTTCAAGAACCATGTAGAGAGTGTCCATGGCGTCAAACTACGGGCCTGAATGAGGGAATAGAGGAGGAGTTGAGGATTTAATAACAGGGGATAGGAGAAGCATTGAATTGACTATTCTATAAGCTATTGCACTAATCTTCGCCGATAATCTTGTCAGCTCAGACGTTTCTACGTTGGCCCATGTTTATAACAAGATCATACGTCAAAGCTCCCAACCCCCTAAGCACATCTCGCACCTCCTCCTTGTCTAGCCATTTAGAATTTTTATAAAGGGTTTTCACGACGATGTCTCTCAAGCCTCTATCATCTTCAACAGTAGATGTATACACCTCACATGTCGCCTGTAGGAAATCATTGATGCCTAACCCGAGAGCAGCCGATGATGCTCTGAATCGTCGAAGCGCGACGGTCTTCAGTCCACGATTCAGGTCATCAGCCAGATGGCCGATATCCGCGAGCGCGGCGAAAACGGCTGGAATGACATACTCTACAGACGCGCATACAATGTGAGCTTCGAGTGGTTGACTGGTGCATGAGTGTGACGGTGGTGCCTGCCGTCAAGGCATGTAAATTTGCCAGCGGTTATCCCTCACTTGCGTAGGGGCAGAATGTGACGCACTGTGCCCGTGCTCACATCACCATCCTCCTGCATCTCGAAAGCTGTGAAGTGCGTACGACTGTCCGCCTCGCTTGCATGCGGCGTCAAGCTGTGGCCCTTACGAATTAGCATGGTTCTATAGTTTAAGCTACTGTACTTCAATGAAAGTCGTATGGGCGGGTCTGGGGCTGTAGGTCGCGGAAGAAGAGATAGAACATACATGAGAGCAACGGACTTGACGTCCTTGGACAGGTTACCCGCGTCTGCTTTCTCTTGGACGGCAGGGACAAACTGATCTTCAACATCTTGGGACAGGATGATTCTCTGCCACAGCGAGGTCTTCGTCACATAGCCGACGGTGACCGGTCCGTTCTTTTGTGGCGATGGTGGTAATGGCCTTGGTCGCCTTGATCATGTTGGGGTTAGACATGGTGATCTAAGCGAGGTAGCTGATGATCGGAAAACACTGGATTCAATAAGATTTGGAAGTGACAAGGTCTTTTGTATGAAGCAGACTGCTGAAGGATTGTCGAACTGTTCTCTCGACTGCCGACTTCGTCGAGGTTATATACTTGGTCCCGACAGCTGAGCCCTATGATAACGGACCCTGAAATAGCCTAGCAACCAAGGACTTGTTGGTACGCCAGGCTCAAGTTGTTTCGTCTGGCGCTGGTGAAGCTGGCCACGCCGCAGTTTGCGACCCTGCGGGCGTCTGGAGCCTCGGAATGCATGAGCCATGGGGTTGTCCGGCCGCAGCCAGCGAGGCCAGCAAGGAGCAGCGCGCTTAGAGGCGGCTCTTAAAAAGTGAGTTCGCTTAACGTTGGGTGGCCTTGTGATGAACCCGCCGCCCGTGCCACAAGGCACTTGTTGAACAACTATTGGATGGCACTCTCAGTCCTTCAATCTGGACGCTTCAGTAAAACGCCGGGATGTTCGTACGGGTTTCCCTCATATTGCAACAAGCGCTTCGGTAGGTCTGGGCCAGAACAAAAGCGCTTAGCATTATTCTCGTCACAACAAGCTCCCATCCCAACATCATCCTCTTGCACCTCATGCTCCGCCATGGCATCCCCCCCAGTAGCACAGTCTGCACGTCTGCTTCGCTCACGTCCTTTCCTGGTTTATCAGTTCGCCCCTCTCTCCCTTCCTTTGACCGATCCCCGTTCTCAGTCACGTTGTTCTCCTCGCACTCCAAGACAACGCCGAGTCCCATCTACCAGCATGTCTTCGACCGCAGCTCCCCCTTCAACGGCGACCAGCCAGCAGCCTCTCACCAGAGGAACACAGGTCACGTCCCCCTCCGGAAGATCCTACATAATTGATGAGATCATCTACCAGCGGTCGAGGGGAAGCCTGCTCTGCTGCTTGTACCGCGCAAGGTAGGTTCCGTGGCGAACATTTTGGTGCACGCCTCTTGGCCTCCCTCCCTGACTGAGTGTAATATGGTTGGTTCTGATTCTCTACGTCAGCCACGAGGGTAAGCAGTATGTACTCAAGGACATCCTGCCGGGTGACTTCCAGTACATCCAGGAGCTGCAGAAGCTCATCGACGGCTCGGCCCACGTCCGAACGCTTGTTGACAGTATTCCCGATCGTTATATGTTCATATATCCTTTCCTCGACACGAACCTACAGCTGGTCGAGACAACAGCAATCCCCCCCTCTGTCAAGAAGAACATACTAAGGGATGCTCTCGCCGGACTGGCTGACCTGCACGACAAGGGCGTCTATCATACAGGTCGGTCGCCCATGTTTTGCTGTCAAACGTTGACCGCTGACATCCTCGGCAGATATTAAACCAGCCAACATCATGATGGACTCGTTTAAGCAGAGCGATGGCACCATTGGGTTTAAGAATGTGCAGATTACGGATCTAGAGGACGCTGTGGTGCTGCCTCCCGACTCTCAAGGCCTCGGAAAGCGCCTCTCCGGGAACCAGTTCTGGAGGAGCCCCGAAGCGTGGGCGAGAGCAGCGCAGCATACCCCAGCCGACAATCTTCTCTTTCGGCATCGTGGTAAGTTTCTAAGCCCTCTTCCTCCCACTCCTAGTCTTAATCACTAAGATACCGACGTATTTCCTGCCTCGTCTAGGCTATATATGTCTGGCTAGATAGGATGGTATTCTTCTCGGACGAGGCAAATGAAGCTGAGGACCCGTCGGATATGATACTCAGGCTCCACGTATCTCATTTTGTCAACGACCTCGACGACTTCGGTGGTTTCGTCGAGTACCATAGAGGAGAGCAAAATCCCTTTGTCCAGCGTTTTATAGGACTTCTTAGTACGTTTAACAGTGAGGACAAAAAAAGAGCGCCCTTCAGCAGATGGCATCCGGTGGACCCACAGTTCAAGGATCTCGTTAGCAAGATGACCTGCCTCAGTCCTCTGCGGCGGATCACTGCCCGGGAGGCACTACAGCACCCTTGGTTCAGTGAATAAGGCGTCGCCATTGCGCACGCTGTCGGTGGCGGCGGGGCAAGCTTGGGGAAGACTCTGTTAGCGACAGGATCCAACCGACAGAAGTGAGGCGACAAATAAGCTGGGTGTTCACGAAGGCGTTATCAGCGGAGTACCCCTGGGGAGCGCATCTCGGCTCTACTCGTGCTCAAGGCCGATATGAGACAAGCCCGAAAAGCGGTAGCTGAGACTTATAGCGGGGTTGCACTTGGGGAAGATAGATAAGACACCGAGGGGGAGCGGGAGGGATTCTATTTCCCTTTCTCATTTTCGTTCTATATGGACGAGCCGGCAGGACTAACCTGTCGGCAAACCCTCAGGCAGTATCTACAGTATCTACAGTCACCGTCCCATAAAGGCACTCATACTCGTCAAGCGCCTCCGTCACCGCCACGTTCTCATAAGGCTCCCACGTCTCCTCTCCACACTTCCACTTCACAAACAGTTCCCAGCCGCCGTCATCCCGCCTGTTTTTGCCGCAATCCCCTCCACCTCCCACTCCTCCTCCCCGCTATCGTCGCAAACCACTAGGGAGGGAGCCAGAGAGTCATCACACGATTGCCGAGAGGGGTCGGCAGTTTTGAGCTTAGTGTAATACCGCACCTCGATGGCCCGGGGACTACGCCCTGGGAACTGCTTGGCGATCTTGGTCCAAGAAAGTCCCTGCCCGTTCAGCCGAAGGATCTTTGCATCGTCTGCTTACGTATATCTCGCCCTCCTTGAGGTTCAAGCCGGCTTGTCCTTGTGCTTCGTGGTCTCGCTGCTCTTCTGTTTCGCTGGGCGGTGCCTCTTCGCGGTAGTACCCTGATTCTCCGTTCCACAATACCCCGCTCCCTATTCTACGCATAGATCCCAGGTGAACTACACCATGAAAGGGGGTGGCGAACCGTCTATTATAACGCCCTTGAGGACTACGTCTCCAAGGGGCCATTCCTCCAATGTTGCGTGTTCTGCGCATAGATCCCAGGTGAACTGCACCATGAAAGTGGGTGGCGAACCGTCCATTGTAACACGCTTAAGGGCCGCATCTCCAAGGGGCAATTCCTCGAACGTTGCGGCGGGGGTTCTGTCCATCTCAATGTCCCTTTCCGGGGATGATGGCGGATAGGCAGCGCCGCGCTGGCGCCTAGGGAGTCGGGACGATCTTGGAGCCCCTCTCGAAGAGTCGCTACAGGACCAGGTCTGCTGCTGAGATGCTGTTCCGCCGGTTGCAATGGTCACGGTGCTCCCCCTACGGCGCTTGCGCCGCGGCGGCCGGACAACATCATCCTCGTTGTCTGGGCCGGGCCCACTGGTGACCGAAGGCTCTGACACGTCGTCGGGAACAGTGTCGAGACTTTCGCCTACATAGGCATGTCAACGCATTCGCCTGCCCGGAGATACGAGATTTGGGCACACACCTACACCAGCAACACCGCTGGATTTAAGCTCTTTGGATACAGCTACGACGAGCTCCTCAAGCGACGCGAAAGGCGTGTCGGGTCGGCCATCGTCGAAATCGTCATCGGACTCGCTATCACCAGGGATCAGGATCGCAGTGTCTTCCGAATTCCCTAGATCACCATGTCGAGAATCGTACGTATCCTGCTACAACGGCGGCGGCGGCGGCGGCGGCGGCGGCGGCGGCGGAAAGAATGGGGTAGCAAATATATCTGTAGAAGAAAGGCCCCGCTTCCGAACGAGAAGCCTATGACTCGTAGGGCTGGGGCCTGTTGCCATAGGGGGTTGTAAAGACCTGCCTGTCGAGGCAGACTATTGCCATCTCGCTACTTGTAACACTGTGTGCTGGTAAATTGCAGAATATGTCAAAGGTTTGGGGAGAATGGTTCCTAGAAGTGTTTGGTATATAAGCTGGTTATCTTCGTATTCCTGGGGCATTAAGGAACGAGCGAAATATATCTGTGTCGAGGAAGGGCGGACCCGATCGCTGAATTGGCGAGGAGCCGGACCCTACCTCCAGCTCCCTCTCCATTCTCACCAGCCTCCCAACCCCAGCTCGCAAGAAAAATGTGCTCGGTCATGAAACGCCTCTTCCGATGCGGTTCCCTAGTTTGGTACGGGGGGGAGACGATATCGATTCACCGGTCCCTCGTAACTCCGCCAATCATGTAAATGCCGAGAGAGAGAGGAGAGGGCCCGGGAAAAGGGAGGCGTCGTAGGACATCGTATCGCCGCGAATCACGGCCCTTGCCCTAAGGCCGTATGGTCCATGACGTCGCCAGGGGTTGCCGAGAGCTGCTCAGCTAAAGCGGGGGTTGGCGTGTTGTCTCCTACATACGCCTCCGTCATGTCGTCCTGTTTCTGGCACTGCCCATGGCAAGGCAGAATCTCCCCAAGCAGTCTCACACGTGCTGTCGTTCCCGCCAACCAGCTCCTTCGCAGACCCGATCCGCCTCGCCGTCAGTGAAGCGAAGGCAGCGGCACTAACAAAGCCACGTCATCGTTTCGCCGGTCGCGTCGGCCTCCTTTCGGCCTTGCCATCCCTGTTCGCCGTGGCCTGTCTGTGACCTAGAAAGAGGTCGTAGTCGGGTCAGGCTGGTCACGTACATGCTTCGCCACAGCTACGCCGCTGGCATTCGGTCCGATTGTGACCAAAAGGGTTCTACGATCTGCAAACCGAGACTCCCCTGAGTCCACCAAGTAAGGAGGCCTCCTGGTGTCTCTGCACCTGGTGAAATCGTTACCTGCGGCATTTTTGTGACTAGTCAGAATACGTGGGTCGTGCAGATTGCACGGGGGAACGAGGGGACCAGGGACCTACCAGGCAGGCATGGATTCTGATCCAATAGGCGAAAGGAGGCACCTCAGGAGGCAGAGTGGAGGGGGTTGGGTGAGGTGAAAGTTACAATCAACGAAAAGCATTGTAAACGCCGAGAATGTCTCGATTGGCAAGGCGACGGCGGGCGGCTAGGGGACACCAAAGAGGGCAAGGACGAGGCATCCAGCCTGGCGAAATGGGCATCGGAGCGCGGGCGATATTGGGCTGGCCGGCTACAGACGAGGGGGCAGGGGCCGAGCGAAGGAGATGAGGAGGCAAGGGCCGAGCAAAGGGGATGAGGGAGGGAGAAAAGTCGAGAGTACAAGAAGGGGATGTCGGAGAGGAGAGGCTCTATTTATGCGGCGCGCGCGGCGGGGCAGTGCGAGGACGCGAGTCTGACGGAGCGCCATTACCGATTAGGAAGGACGCCGTTTCCGGATGTAGCGACAGCATGTTGAACATTACAATTAGAGATACGCATTTGGATATGGAAATGACACGTTTGTTGGCTATGACCATTGCGCAATTCGCCCTCCGTCAATTCCTTGAACGTGTATCTGGTACGGTGCATGCACGAATGCTAGATCAATTGTCAACCATCGTGACGTTCAATGAGAGAGCAGGTCAAAAAGAATTTGTGTACTTCAGCAAGTGCACGAAAAAATTTAATGATTTGTTGTGCCTCAACACGGGATTGAACCGTGGACCTTATCATATCGCCGAGGGCGTACGAGTGATACGCTCTACCACTGAGCTATTAAGGCTAATTGCTTGTTGCTGAAATAAGCGCTCATTTAGTAAATTTATGATACTGTTTCAAGCCCCAAAGACGTTCAATTTATTCCGTTCCACCGACAGCTTCTGGTCGTTGGCATCTTGGTCATCAATGGACTTGAGGTTACTAGTTGAATGCTGGGAACAATGGGCTTTTGTCGGAACCAAAACAGAGAGCCGACTCCCGTCAGGGAACCTCTACTAGATGGTCGATCTCTAAGGGACTAGACCCTGCTGGCCATAGCTTTCAATTAATGTTGGCAAAGCTGTGGGGGCCAACGGTGCAAGGATGGTAACTCGTTCGTGTATTGATTGTTGGTGTATCCCTCTAAGTTGACTATGGTTATGTATTGCTATTTAACGGCCCGTTTTGGCCAGCCGACGGCACTGCGGGTCCAATCCCACCGTGACTTCCACAAAAGCTGGTGGGGAACGTTGTTCAGCGGCAAGATATAAGGTGATGGAAATCTTTAAGGATTATCGGAGGGTGTCTACGTACATGCACAAACAGATCAAGATTGTTGTACCATGCAAGGACGTCTGTCTACAGGGTAGTTGTAGGACATCTGCCTGTTCAGAGACTAAGCTTGTTGATATGTTTCCTTAGGGAGGATGTAACAGGCTACCGTTGGCATAGTGCACAAGGAGTAACAGCAACTACTAGATTGCCTCGAATGAGGAGAGAAGGAGACAAAGCTGGATGACAAGAGAGAGAAGCATCTCTTATAAGCATCTGCTGCGCAGATGCTATCAGAATGACATCAGTGTCTTGGTGCCGGCATCGCCAAACCATCCATGAGCTCAGCCCATCATAGGGAACGCGGATTGAACCTCACTTGCATACGATATACTTCGACAGGTTGACCCGCTGGAACAACCCTTTTACCACCTTGTTTCAACTCGTTGTAGGAGGTAAGGCGCTCCTCCCCAATGTTAATAGTGCCTGTCGGAGTAAATGGCGACCCGACCAGCCACTCTATTTCCCTGGGTTCGTTTTCCGCTGGAAATATTTTCCACTCAATCGCTTCGTATTCACTGTGTAGTGCATCATCTCCTTGAACAATTAGCACGAACTCTCGGATCAACAAAGGAACACATACAACAGCCATAGCCACAGGATCCCCTTTTGGGTAGCGCAGATGGTCGATATTTCTCTCGTTGTTATGTTTGCTACTGGTTTTCGTCGTAGTTGCCCGACGTCGTTTTGCCGCGGCCCAGCAATCTCGTCGATAGATTCTTCGCGAAGACTTCAGGCAGGGTATTGGGGGGGGTAGTACATGGCGCGAGCCATGTGGCTGAGACAGATAATCAGTTGGTGCCAGGCCGGATACACTTCTAAGAGGCCGTTTGGCGATAATGGCGGTACCTTGTGACTGTGACTTGAAAGATGGAGTCAAGGATAGCAGTGTAGTGTTGAACAACAAAGTTCATAGGTTTTAGCATTAGACCAAGGACAAGATTCCTCATATACAAACTCAACCCTGCAAAGCTGATGCAAGAACCTTATTGGAAACGGCTAGAAATGCAGGCTAGCGTGATGCGAATTTACAGCGGAAGTACAACCAATATTCACCGGAAGACACGGATCAGTCAAAGGTCGTGCTAACTCAACATCCATATGCCTAGGCAGGGGTTGGGCGCACATATGCCCGGACAGGGTGTTGAGTAGTAGCTCTGACCGTTGCCATCGATCGGCGAGCGGCCGTCTTGGATATCAAGGGTTCTTCTACCACTCAACACTCGACGTTCTAGACTTGACAGGTCTCAGAGCAATCCATCAACGATCTCCTATTCTCTCGTATGCGCCAGGTTCAGCCTACTTCAGCGAAATACCATGGACCTGGCCCAAGCATTCACAATCTCTTTCTTCTTCTATCTTGTAACGTCACCCCCATGGGCGCTGTCCCCGGTGTCGCAATTTTTGGCAGTAGTCTGCAAGCCATTATACATCTTGTAGAAGGGGCAGCTAGCGTAGATCTGAGACCCAGCCGCAGCAGGCCTGGCAATGGAAAGGTATGGATTTGACGAAGGTGCTTGTCTTACCCCATGGTCAGAGGGCACTCGGCCTGGCGGTAGGCAGACATTCATCCCGCGGTACCCGTTGGTAGATTCGTTCATACATGTCTCCCCCAGTTCTTCTACGAGAAAAATGCACGGTACGTCATGGACCCAGGACCTGGGTCGAAGTTGGCAAACTACCTCTTGCTGGAGCGCCTACGTGAGGTTTCAAGATTCGCTGTAGTGCGCGTACCATTTTCGACTTTATACAGATACATTCAGCAATCTTTGATGCTCGTCCTTTGTCCCGTGTGCATATGCCTGTCGCTCTTGTGTCTTGTCTTGGGGACATTTTTCCAGAGCTGTTTAGGGACCGCGCCAACTGCCAACCCATCCGCCGACATACATGCACCCAATCCTCGATTCTCGGCGCTACTCAAACAGCCCCGTGATTGTCATCACACTAAACATCACATAACATCGCTCCAGAATTTCTCAGCTATGGAGCACCTGGGGTCGGGTGTCCGATGTCCCGACCAGGAACATGGGTTCTCATTTCATGACAGAAAAGAGAACATCGATACGTTATTCGACTCATTTACGATACATAATTCGAACTCGCATACTTCGGTATTTTTCAACAAGACTAGGATAGAGGCAGCCGCCTTGATAATCAGTCGATGGGACAGCGTCAAAGAGTCTGTCTTGAATGGAAAGTTTGTCTCCTGTGTTCTCCACGCTTCCTTCTCCCCTATTGCGTCGACTTCAGATCCCAGCACTAACACAACACGAGCAGCCGAATTTGGCTTGCACAACCTCAAACCTCCGTAGCGTGTCCAAATATAAAGAACGAACTGGATCTTTTCTACCTATTCTTGGTCGACGCCGACCAACCTTCCATACCACCTCGGCCTTTCTTTAACATATTTTCAGTACGTCGTCAGCTCAGGGTTCGTCCTCCCCAGACTTTCAATTCCAATCTTGTTAGTCACTTGTCCCCCCCGACAGTGACCAGCTTCTTCCCGTTTTCAGCATCATTTTCTTCCTCAACGGCATCTATGGGTAGGTGGGTATATAGGCAAGCGCACGCGAGGTGCTAGTTACGATCAAAGGTACCTTGGTGGATCGTTATGGCCGAAACAAAAAAATGCGAAAGTGTGTTGCGAGTTGAAACTGGATTGAGCAAAAACCCAAACGCTTAAAGTTCATTCAGACCTTTTTTTGTAACGCCATGGCGCACTGCAGTGTCTATCTAGCTAGTAATACATCCCAGTCCTCGAAAATACCCTAACAAATCCAGTTTTTCCCCTCATCCCCGTCTGCTTCATTCATTCATGCAATTCCTCCCAAACCGATGCCGCTTAACGGTGCAGGCCGATCGTGACGTTGGCGACCTGGCCGCAGACCAGCGAGTCACCGCCGCCGGCATGGCAGTAAGTGGGAACAACACCGCGACCCCGGGCACGGTGGCTGGCGTACGAAAAGTCACTGTTAGCCTCTTGGTTCTTATCTCTCGCACATATTTATTGTGGGAAATAAAGGAATAGGAAACGTACCCATGGCCAGTCTGGTGGATGAGCGTGATAGGGAAGATGCCCTGGCCCTTGGGGCGGCCAACCTGGAAGGAGTACTTCTGGCCTTCGCAGGGGTAGGCGGTGGGCTTGAAATCGATGGCGCTCTCACCCTCGGCAGCGGTGGCGGTGCACGAGATGGCGGCCGTGCCGTTGTTGAGGATCGGGCTGAGCTTGAAGCTGACGGAGCTGACGGGGCCGTTGACTGTGCCATTCAGGAGGTCCTTGCGGGCGTAGAACTCGGTGATGGCGACCGACTCGCGGACGCGGGGGAAGTCGGCCTGCGGGGCCGGGGCGGCCATGGCGGCGCCGAAGAGAGCGGCGGTGACGGCGGAGGTGAAACGCATCTTGATGGGAAGGTTTGGATTTGCTGCGTGACAAAAAGGCGGTTAAGTGAGTGACTTCTGAAAAGAGTGTTGTTCTAGGTCGCGGTTTGTGTCGATAGAGTGAAAGGAGTGTGGAGAGAGAGAAAGAGAGACGGTTGATGATTTGATTTGCATGTGGAGGTAGTTGTTCATGTCTACATTTTATTATTATTCCTTTCCATCCAAAACCTGGTATCGAGGCCGCCAGTCATCGTTCCGAACCCGGCGTGATTACCCTCGTTACTCGTCCACGCACCAGGTCTGGGCCGGGCAACGCCCCATTTTCGGTAGTGACCTGCACTTTCTGTGGAGTTGCGCCGAGAGGAGAATTTTCCAACATCAAGCACGAAAGCTGGGTTGACTCGTTCCTAGCACTAGTGTCCTGTGTAAGCCAGGTACCTGGCATCTTGTTGAACCTGTGTGGGTCTGTCAACCAGATGTTTGGCGCCTCTGCACTAGTGTCATTGAAGGCGGTTGACTGGCGCCAATGTTTCAACTTAAAAGGTGGGACATATCCAAACTTTATACTTGTAAACGTCATGTGGAGTTAAGAAGAGCGAACCTACCCGCAGTTCTCGCCACCATAGTGGCCACGCAAAGTCGTGCGCTTGACAAGTGCACGACTGGGCGACCAGTTCAGATAGAAATGATGGATTTGCCCGTAATCGGGTTGATCGGGAGTGCCGAAAAAGAAGGTCCAAGGCCAGCCCACTGCAAATCAAGGTTTTTGTGCAGGGGTTTTAAGCGGTGACAACCCTTTATCTTATTTTTATACAAATTACGCAGTCAGAAAACCAAGTTGTCATCCGAAGTCAGGGGCTCAGTTCATGCAGGGTCGAAAAACGAGTTCGGTAGGGCTGATCTTCAGGGGAACCGAGAACGTAATGGATCTTCAACAGATGTGGGCCACAAAGCTGCCGTGGTAGTGGTTGGTTTGCACAACGACCGGAGAGGACTCGGCCAGTTACTCCATGACTCGTTTCCTCCTCGCACAGCTGGAGGATACCCAGAAAATATTCGCAGTAACGATCAGCGCAAAAAATACTCATCTTTGCCTTATCAACGGTCAGCGATGTTACCCAACAGTAGCCATGTTTTATTACTTGCAGAACACTCAGGACACAGCGGTGTATGAAGTACAGATGTGGGTGAGTTGCACGCCTTTGATTTCTGTTTTAAATCAACCTGCCCTGATCTAACCACGCGGTATCATCCTCCCCACAATCTCCCTCTTCAGCTGTCGTAGGGTGACCTTCAATTCAATCCATAGATTCCAAGTTCGATAGCAACCAAATCGCGAATGGCAATAAGTGCGGCAGTCTTATCATGTCGCTTTCCACGCAGTACCTACTACCTGCCGGGTTGATTCTGTCCGAATCAGGAAACTGTTGTTAACTAACTGCCTTAAACGTCAACGTCAACCGTGGAAGGAGGAGAACCTCCTTCTGCGGACATGTGGCCAATACAATCTGTCTTATTGACTTCTCCATGGAGCACGAAGCTCTCTTGCATTTACCGACAGGCGTCGACGTTGAGGGGGAGCACCGATTGGTTCCTCCGCTCCCTTCCGAATGTAACCTCCAGGAGTGCAATGTTTACACCATCGTCGTCTAAGGACGAATAGCTCAGGGGTAGAGCAACCGGCTGCAGTCCGGTAGGTCACGCGTTCAAATCGCGTTTCGTCCTCTTCTTTTTCACATCATCATCAATACCTCAATATTTTTGCTCTTGTCAGTCTGCCCTCTTCGCCCCTCATATTGGGCCGTCCCACTCAAAAGCTTTTCAACCGCTCCGCAAATGCCCCCACCATCTCTCCAAAACCCCCCAACACTCCCCAATACTTCCTCCACTCCTCCTCCTCATCATTCTCCCCCCACATGGAGGAGCCCCTTGTACTTATGCTTGCACGATCAGCGTCATCATCCCCCGCGAAAACAACCTCTTCCCGCCTCACCACCTCTCCGTACGAGTCGACGACCCGCTCCCAGGCGGCGCAGAACTCGATCTGCTCCTGCCGCGTTCCTGCGTGCTGCAGCAGCAAACGGGGATTGAAGGGCGGCTCCAAGCCGGCGTCGGCGTCAGCGTTGGTGCTGAGGTCTGAGCGGCAGTTCATGTCGGCCCGGTGCGCAGCGCGCCAGAGGGTGTCGAGCCAATCCGTCACGCGGTCGACGGCCGCATCGACGGCTTGGAAAAAGGAGAAGGCGGGTGCGGGGTTGCCCTCGCGCGCAAACACGAGGCTCGCCGTGTTGCGCACCGCCTGCCGCAGGTGGGTTGTATAGACGAGCAGGTGGAGGATCTTTTGCGCGTGCGTCAACTCTCCCAGCTGTTCCTGCTGCTGCTGGGGTTCGGGTCGTACTCCTCCCGTGGTTCGAGATGAACGTCGCGGCAGCGGTGAGGGCATACGGGGAGGGGTATGCTTTCCCAAGATGTTGATGGGCTGCAGTTGTTGCTGCTGCTGCCGTTCCTCATGCACGGTCAGGAGTGTCGCCCTGACCTTTTCCGCCTCGCAATAAAGGTGGTATAGAGCCTCGCGCTGTTCTTCCAGCCGGCGCCTCTGGCCGCGGTCCCACTCGTCGATGTCCTTTCCAAGGATCCCCTCGCGATTCTGGACCCAGTTCTCGTATCCTGGCGGCCGCTGCTGCCCCTGCTGCTGGTGCCGCCACACCTGCGTGGTCTGATCGCTTGGACCAAAGACACTTGGGTATAGTCGGTACTGCTGTTGCCAATTGTTGTCTAACAACCCGTGATTTAATTGCGCTGGTTCTTGCGCGGGAGGTGCGTCTTCGAGGACTTCGTCATCCGACGCGTCAAACTCATCGTGGTCCCAATACTGCCTCATCTTCGGATTCTCTACTGTTGGCTCCTTGGCTACCCCTCGAGCGGTATCTGAGGACCTTGGTTGTGCTGTTGATGGGAGCGGTTATTGGGCGATCGGAGGTTCTGTTGGCTTTACTGCTCCTGCTTTTGGTGTCTTTGTAGGTTTTGTCTCTCCTGGTCTACCCAGCGGACTCTGATTGTCTATGGCTTTCCCCTCAGTTGGTCCTCACTTTGTCCACGATTTGTGAAGGCTATTCTAGTTTACGTGTTAATAATGCTGGTAATGCTTTTGTACCACGGTCTGTGCCTAGTATTTCCGTTGTCATGTAATCGATGATGATTTATTATTGATATCTGGGAGCGATAGCATTGTTGTACAGAGCGCTGATGGTTCTTACCAATGCATTTTTGGCCAGTAGTTGCCACGTTCACCGTGAGTGTGAGTACGATTGTGTTGATTGCCGCTTCAACTAACGTTATGTCTATAATTGTTATCACATCTCCCTTGCTGTCTTTGAGAAACAACTGTCAAAAGCCCATTGCGTAGTCTATGGCAGCATAGAGTGACTAGACTTTGTTTAGCTAATGACATTGAAAAATGCCCAGACCAAAAGAAATAGGAGGTCAATGCAATCGGTTCTTGAGTTGGGTTGAGTCCTCTTATCGTGCTGAGCCCAACAGAGACGAAAACCTTGAGGACAAAAAGCCCCTTGTGCACATCACTCCTAGCAGATCCGAATGCTAAAACGCACCAGGTATCTTGAAACTACCTAATTAACTACAAAAGCCGCTTCGTAGCAAAAATGGTACTTACATTCAGAATTCACCTTCCGGGATTCTTCTGTTTATAGTCGTACAACAACTGCTCGCGCCCCGCCGGATCTCCTTCCTAAACTTCAAGTTGCTCAGCGAAGGCAATTAATCAAGCACACCTATTTAAGCGACCAAAGTTGTTATTTAGTCAGTGCTGAGATGAAAATCCCCTTGCTCTACTTTTCTAATGTCTGGCCTTCGTTACGGTAAGTGTCACCGCCTTCTCCTTCAGAACTTACATGCTTCTAGATCCAATGCCTGGGCAGCTTCAAATATTATAACGTGGCATTGTAGGAACAATGCCCTCGTATCAAGTTTCCCATCAGAAAAAAAAAAAAAAAAAAAAAAGAGACCTTACGGCCTTCGATTTCCTTGTCCTTCTGTACCTCAGCAAGTGCAATAGCAGGCTCATTGAACCTCGTCCGACCTATCACTCCACTATCATAATGCCACGATGTCTCTCTAAGAATTCCCTCACAGCGTCAACAAAGCGATCCAACTCTTGGTCCGGCGTCACCAGGATCATGGCAATGATTCCGCGTCGTGTCAACCAGAACCCTGCTTCGAGCATCTCAAACCAGAACAAGTCCCTCAGATCCGGCCGCAGCTTTTCTTTGATGTCTTCCCCGCATGTGATCTCCTCCGTCCCGTCCTCCGTGAAGTGCAGCCCAATCAAGGAGCCCCTACCCGTGAAGCTCAACCTCGACCCACGGGCTACCTTGTTCAGCCGTTCCCTGAACTGATCCCCCTTCTCGTTGAACTTCACGCACACCTCTGGCATGTAGACGTCCGCAAGTACCGTCGTGGCAACGCACATGGCGAGCGTATTGTTGTTGAAGGTCCCCGAGTGGGCGAGGCTGCCGGGCACGCGGGGATCGTACACGCGCATGACGTCCTCGCGCCCGCCAAAGGCGCCAAACGCCAGCCCGCCGCCGACGTATTTGCCGAGTGTCACTAGGTCTGGGTCAAGGCCCATCTCGGTGCCGAGCCCCCCTGGTGTCAGCCGCGACGTCTGCACCTCGTCCAACACAAATACCGCCCCCTTCTCCCGCGCAGCCTCCCGCACCCCGAGCAAAAACTCCTTCCCACCAGCAACGCACCCCCCGGCTCCCTGCATCGGCTCCACCAGCACGGCCGCGAGGTCCTCAACCCCTCTAATCACGCTACAGGCGAGGGAAAGGTCATTGTACCGCGGCACGACTACAAAGTCGTCACGGTCAACCGTGTTTTCCGCCGGCGCCCCGTCGGGGAAGGAGAGAACCGCGCCGTGATAACCTCCTGAGAAGACTACGACCCGCCGGCGACCCGTGAAGCGCCGCGCGCCCGCCAGCGCGTGCAGGTTGGCCTCGGTGCCTGAGTTGGTCATGCGGACGCGGTCTAAGCGGAAGCGGGCGCATAGCTCTGCCGCAAACGCGTGCTCGTGCGGTGTCGTCGCGCCCAAAGAGAGGCCCGTCTCGGTCAGGGCGCGGGTGATGGTCGATTGGATCTGCGGGTGGGTGTGCCCCAGCAGGCCGGCGGAGAGCTCGCCCACAAAGTCAACGTATCTAGGCTCTTGAGTCAGACGGTGAGTGAAGGAGGTGTGAAAGGTAGTTGTAGAGGCCTGAGGAGTGGGAGAAAAAAAGCAGTGGAACTGGCGTACTTGTGTCCGTCGAGGTCCCAGACATAGGCCTCCTTGCCTTGCTTCATGCATAGTGGAAAAGGTGAGGTGTGCAGCAGGGTGCGGGTGTTGCCGCCCGGGAGGCTGCCGAGGGCGAGATCATGCTGGGCCTTGGAGAATGGGTTGTTGACGATGAAGCGTGCTTCAGCGGCGCCAAGAGCAACCTGGGCTGCTTGTTTGCCATGAGACAAGGCCGGTTTGGAGGCCATGATGACTGTTGAAGCGAGGAATCGCGTAGCTCCTGTTTAGGTGACTACTCAACCAGACCCTCAGCAATATAATAAGTAGGACAAGGTGCGAGTGAAGTCATGGTGGCAGCTACCCCTCACGTCCTTCTCGAAGTCAAGGCCACAAGGTCGGCCCGAGGAACTCGGGTCTGTCGGAGCCCCACTTGCCGGAAAATGGCCCAGAGGTGATCAGCGTAGGATGGTTCGTGATTGGTATCAGGGGGGTCGTAGGGGACTAACTGTCATGGTGGTTTACCGTATTGAACCGGCGTCGAGGTTGTCTGCAATGGAGGTGGAATCAGGTAATGGTCAGCTCCTTGAAACTCTCGCTAGTAGCCGCCTCGTGGCCGTTATAGACTCAGTGGCATTCCAATGGCGGCGTAGCTGCAGGACATAGTTCGGAGGGAACCTCTTTCATCGAGATAGTGGCATGGTACGCCCCGAACAGGGGGGACTCGTCGCGAAAGCTGGACACCCGCAGCATGACAGAGAGCGTTGGGGTACATCTTGGGAGGCAGACAGCCGAGCAAGGACCCGCTTCTGGTTCAGAAACCTTCTTTTGTAAGTTCATGTTGACTGTCCACAGCGAAAATGGGTTTTTGAGTTCTCTGCTGCTGTAGGCTTTCTCCTTAAATACCTGCACTCTCCCGTCTGGCCTCTCGGTCTGCAGGTCTATCCAGGCTTGGCCAGTGTCTTTGGCATCAACCATGCCGCACAAACCCAGCATGTCTTGTTGAATGGCTGGCTGTCCGTTGAGCAAGATATTTCTCTGACCAAAGAGTTGTCCATTGTCCCGTAAATGTCCTGGATAGCAAGTAGCGTCGAGTCGAGCATCTCGACATGCCATGTTTCAAGAAACGCATAGGGATATGTTGATAAATCTAGGGTTCGGTCTCACGAAAGGCCTGGAGGATATATTGAACCATTGTGGAGAGAACCCTTCAGCACAGATTCTGATTGGGTCTGAATCAGTGAACTTCATGGCAGATAACTTCAACCAAACATAGTTCTCTAGGTTTGCACTTGAAAAACCCAGCGGGAGACTAGTGCAGCCACAAAGCGAATCCAGAAGTCGTAGGATATCTGGCCCGCGAAGTCACCGCTCTCCGAAGGGCCAAAGTCGCAGTGCAAGAAGAGCCGATAGTAGAACGGGCTTACACCTCGACAGGTTTCAACCTGGAACGTGTTATTTCGATTTGTCAAGATCTTGTGTTCCAGGCTCACCGAACATTCCAAGGGAGTGGTCGTCGTCAAGCCGGCATTCGTGATGATCCAAGTAGGTGTCGACAGCAGAGGATCGACGATTTGAGCGAACTTCCCACTCGCCGCAAACTCAGACGGATCGAAGGCAAAAAGGCCCGAGTACCGTTCCAGAAGATTTGATACCCAGGCAAAAAAGGACATGTCAATGTACTTCTGGGCTATTGTCTGTTGTAGTTGGATGAAGGCCTGTTCTCCCTCTCCATACAAGAGCGGCATGTGAACATTGAATATGCCTTAAAGACAATAAGTCTTGTCCTCAAAACGTGTTGTTTTCCGGTTCGCCACCCACGACATCCTTTTTGCGACTGAAACGTTTGACAGATCCACTTGGAGCGGGTACCGAGGGTCGAGAATCCCGTAATCGATCCTGGTGATGCGGGAAAGTGGCCGACCCAGTTTCTGTTTGTCTCGGAGGTTCCACCCGCTAATATCATAGAACCAGACATCGGTCAGGGGGATCAGCTCTTGGAGTGCCTAACCGCGGCTGAACCATCTGCATCCTCAGAGTTCATCTTAGGTAGCCACGCCTGTTCCTGCAGGGAGATTTTCTCAGTAGACAATACACAGTTCCGACCCCTCGTACCAGTCAAACATGGAGTTGATAGACCCGCTCAGCTCAGCGCTGCTGGTCTTGTCGATGCAACATGTGTCGATCCACACGTGGCTCACTCCATCGGTCTTTGCAAGATTGCACATGCCCTCGATTTTGCGAAATCCTTTTTCTGGGCACTCAACTGTGGTGCTTGCATGTCTTGGAACATGACTTCGTCATCGCTCCACGTGTGCGAGAGGATCCAGTAACTACGTCTTTCAGCATGGCGAAGCATCTTTTCCTCAATACGATAGTTGTCGCAGTTTATGAGCCATATAACGAAAACTTGATGGCTATGTTGAATCGACTGAGCGTTAAAAAAGGGCACTTAAAAAAGAGCACGCGAATGGGCTGGATGTTGTATGGTCAATGAGGAATGCGCTAAAACAATCATTACAGAACTGCGTATCAAAGGACAAAGTATTCAGCCTTCTCTTGCTAATTTCTCAGCAGATTTTCAAAAAGATACGACGACAAATTAACTGAGGGCTTAAGCGTCCAATTACATGAATTGAGAGTCTACCCCTCATTCATGCTGCAAAGCCAGGAGATAGGCAGGTAGGCACTGGTGGGTTGACTTGCAGGTCGGGCATGTCGTGGGGAGTCAATCTAGAATAATCGTGTCAGCCGAATGTATTCGTGGAACGACTCCTGCTTCCTCTGAACTACCCGATGATATGATACTGATATAACCTCGCCGAAAGAAGCACCATCACACCCGAATAGTTTGAAGTTCTCTTAAACTAAGTGGCTTTGATTCCCTTCTCACTCCCACCTTCAACCTCCTCCACTTCATCTACAATAACCGAACCCCCATCGTACATCGAACCCGGAACCTTCGCTCCATTACACCCATTAGAGCCCACTACTGAAGACGACGAATACGATGACGATACCGTGCTCCTGCTGCTGACGCTGCTCGACCGGCGAAGCTGATGGTGTCGCGAATGCGGCAGCGACTCTCGCCGCGTCACTCCTGTCCGCACGATGATGGGTATGGTGACATAGCTTGCCGATGCCGGGGCGGCCGTGTCGACTTCGAGGTTGAGACCAGTACCCCGGCGATGGCTTAGGGCGCGACGGACCATGGTCTCTTTTATTTTTGGCGAAAGCGATTTGAGTTGAGTGTGTAGCTCCTTTATTGACTATTTGTTGTTTTTGTTTAACCGTCTCTGTTCTCTTTAGTAGACCGCTGAGTTAAGGACAAGTGCCGAGGATGGTTGGGGGTGAAAGCTAGTTGAGAGCAGTATTCATCAAGCACCCAAAACTTGGAGAGGGAGCGTGGCCCAAGATGGGCTGGAGGATAAATGAGCGGAACTTGGGGAAGAGATGCAGGCATGCATTGATGCGCCGCAGAAGATTGAAGTACAACACGGGAGTCAACGATAGATTTCAACAGTGGCGTTCCCCGGCTTTTGTTGTCAGATGGCGCTGGCCGTGGGCCTAAATGAAGGACTGCAGTGTGTTTGCCGGGCAGAGCGGTTTGATCTCCGGAGCGGGCCTCGACCCGGCCGTTTTGCCTCGGTTTGACAAATTCGTATAAGCGGGGATACAATGGCTCCGCCGGTCAGCTGTTGCGGAGGAGCTGCGCCGTTCGTCCCGCTTTGCCGCACTTCCAAGGGTGGCCCGGCCATGGAGGCCCGGTGTGAGACGGGCCCGAGTCAGGGGCCGGGGGCTCCACAGCATAATGGAGTTAAGCAACGAAGTGAACTTGTGTTGATCAGATAGGGGGGTAATGGCTAAATCGCAACTTCTATCCCGTCTTCCGTTGATTTTGGTGTACAGTTCACTTGCTCATGACAGTAGTTATGGGATATCGAAGAGAGATATTCGACTTCGACCGGGAGTGGGGGGTGTCGGCCGGCCTCCATGTGGCCGCGCCCAATCACTCGACCTCGTCTCAAACGCTGGATTTCTGTAAGGGAGATGTTGAGATAGCCGTACGAGTGCTCCGCCACATCCAAGTCGAGATGGGAACCAGTATATCGTCCTGCAATGCAGGACCAAGTCATCCTTAGTGTAGGCTAAGAGCTGCTGGGTAACATGCTCGGAACCCTCATCGGCCCCTATCTTGCAAACCGGTTAATTAGCAGGCAGCTTACAGGAAGGGTAAAAACCACAACATGTCAACCACCCAACACTCCAGTACCCACCCGGTCAGGAGGCGGGTCGAAAGCCTGATCGCCGGGATCTTCCTCGATAAGAAACGCCTGATTTCCCTGATCGATTCTTTAGAGATACCCATTGCCATTGCCATCGGCCGCCAACGCTGTTTCGGGACCCCCACGCCTATTCGACATACCGTTGCTGACTCAAGACAAGATCAATCAGTTCGCTGAGCTTGTTAGAAGCCGAAGTTTGAGAGGAGCGGTAAGCCCAATTGCTTTATTATTCACGCTCCAAGTACCGTGACATTGTTGTACAACTCCCATAATCATACATTGCTCCCTCTCACAAAGTCCATTGTACGCTCCGCCCCTACTCTTGCAATGCATACCTCTTCTCCGCGATGTGGCTGTCGATAGTCTTCAGCCAGTGACGGATCCTGGGTAGCACGGCAAACTCGTACTCGGGCAGGCTCACCAGCTCGCGAAGAAAAGGGCCCCAGCGGCCTTGGGCGACCGAGGCCAAGAATGCCTCGATCTGCTGGACGACATGGCGCGTACCCTCGTCGCAGTACAAGCCCGCCACGCGCATCTCCTCGAGAAGGTTGAAGACTGCAGTTGGGTCGCCGTACCGGTTCCACAGCACGCGTGCTAGCTCGTTGTAGAAGGGTGTGCTCACCCCCAACACATAGCTGGCCGGGCCGAGCTCCTTGACACGCGGTAGAATGTGCAGCACCAGTGGCGAGGAACGCGCGAACTGGGTATCCAGGAGGGTGAGCGCGTTGAGCAGGTACGCCGGGTACAGCGGGCCGTAGATGTGCAGCGGCAGCTTGGCCGCTTCGCCGCGCTTGCGCTTACCGCTGCTGCTGCTGCCGCTGTCGCCCCCGCGGCGTTTAGAGTTGGTTGTCTTAGACGGGTCCTCATCGATGCCGAGCTTGCGGACCATTGGGAACACTTCCTCTTCAAGAACGTCCCAGAGCTCAAAGTCGGTCTTGGCGGCGCGCATTTTGGCGTCGACGCGCTTGCGTTCCTCGCGACGAAGAGCCTCGTTCTGGACAGTCTTGGATAGGGGGTCGAGGGCGAGGTCGATCTGTTGACCCGCCTCTTGCTCTTCAGTCATACTGGAGTCTGGGGAGGGAGCCGCCGCGCCAAGTCTCTGCGCCGCCTTTTCTTCCTCTATCGTACCCAGCGCCATTTGGGCGGCCTTGCGTAGGCTGGGCGGGAAGCGAAGCAATGCCTTTTCCCACTCCGTTGCTGCTGTTGTTTGTCCGAGGGGATGAAGTGGGTCGAACGGCTTCTGCATTTGCCGTCTGGCATTGGATTGTACCTCAGCCGCGTCTTGCACGATGACGTTGATGGTATTGCGGAGCGACTCGGGGCTGCGCTCCTCCGTTCTCACTCCAAAGTTATCCGAGAAACCATGGACGCCAGGCGACAGAGGGCTGACCTCCGGCTCATCTGCAACGCGGACTGGAGAGTCTTGAGAGGAGGGAGGAGTGGACGATTTGGTGGGAGGGATGCCTGCCTTGTTACGGGTGGCAATCTCCTCGAAGATGCGACTGAAAACATCGCGCTCCGCCGGCGTGATGGTTGATCGTACGCCCGATTCGGCATCGCGTTCAGCATCCGTCCTCGTATCAGGGGGCTCGTACCCTTCTGGCAATTCGAACGGAATATCGTCGCCGCCTTTTGGAGCTTTGATGGGGCGTGGTCGCTCCCTCGGGTTGTTGGTGCGGGCTGTCGCGTGGAAGAGGGCGCGGAATGCAGGCGTAGACAGACCGGTACGGGACAGCCGTTGGAGTGTCCGCGTCTGATAGAGGAACGGTAGAAGAGTTGTTGACATGGTGGGCAAAACGGGGCGGAAGCCGACTGCCATGCACCTGGCCTGATCGCGATAGATGCTTGGTGTTGCAAAGGCTTGCCTTGAGGTGCTGAAAATTTACCCGGCTGCCTGCAGATCCCTGGAGTTAGTGGTCCCACCGCGGTGGCTCACCAGTAAAGTTTTGACAGGCCCCGTAATTCTGACCTAGAACTCCCGTGATTTCGCGCGCCCTCGCGACCAGATTTAATTGATCCGCACTCGCTCGCGTCTTCCGCGTTTCGTTTCGCGACACACCCCAAAGTTCGCATTACCACGCCACCAGGTTGTCCCCATACAGTTGTATCTGCTCTGGACGTACTTTCTTTTGTAATTGCATCATGCCTCCAAAAAAGGAACCGGTCATCAGCGCGTTCGAGCGCAAGCGCCTCGAGAACATTGCGAACAATAATGCGATCCTGAGCGGGATCAGCACCACTGCCGAGAAGATCATTCCGAAGCCCGCTCCGCCGAAGCCCAAGCGCGCGAGTACACCACGCGTGAAGCGGGAAGTTGTAAAGCGCGAAGCCCCCCGTCCGACGCGACAGAGCAGCAGACTAGCGGGGCGCGATGCGGACGCGGACGTCCTCAAGCGCAAGGCCGATGTGGAGGCGGAAGTCGAGGCGGAAAAGGCTAAGGCCAAGAAAATGCGTGTCAGCGGGGATCTCAACCTCGGAGACATCCAAGTTGAGGGGCGTAAATGGGAGAGTGGCTTGGATGGGCTGGCTGGCCTGAAAGGCCTCGCCGTCAGGGGCGCGCAACCTGGTGTTCGAACGTTCACCGATGATGATGTGAATGGAACTACGGACAAGGGGTTGAAGGATTTACGGCTACGGATGAGTGGGCTTAAACTTTACGAAAAATGGCCTGTCCAAGGTATCTTCACCATATCCTCAAACCATCGCGCGCGCATTGCTGACTTGGCCAGATATCAAAATCGTCCCACAACGCATCTACTCAATGGGCTTTCATCCTACCGAGTCCAAGCCCATCGTTTTCGCTGGCGACAAAGAGGGCGCAATGGGTGTATTTGATGCATCACAAGAGCCAGTCAAGGTCGAGGACGACGAGGACGAAGAAGCTGAGATTCCCAACCCCGTAATATCTGCCTTCAAAACACACTCGCGCACCATTACCGGATTCCACTTCTCCCCCGTAGACGCCAACGCCGTATACTCGGCCTCCTACGATTCATCAATTCGCAAGCTGGACCTTGACAAGGGCGTCTCAACTCAAGTTTTCGCCCCGAGCGATCCAGACGAGGATCTGCCCATCAGCGCAATCGACATGCCAACATCCGACCCCAACGTTATCATTTTTTCTACCCTACAAGGCTCTCTTGGTCGGCACGATTTGCGTACCAAGCCAGAAACGGCCGAAATCTGGGGCCTCACCGACCAAAAGATCGGCGGCTTCTCGTTGCATCCGGCGCAACCGCACCTCGTAGCGACGGCGTCGCTCGACCGTACGCTCAAGATCTGGGACCTGCGTAAGATGGAGGGCAAGGGCGAGGCGCGCGGACCGGCTCTCCTGGGCACACACGAGTCGCGCCTGTCAGTCTCGCACGCCAGCTGGAGTAGCGCGGGCCACGTAGCGACGTCGAGCTACGACGACCGCATCAAGATCTACACCTTCCCGGACGCGGGCAAGTGGGCCGCCGGCGCGAAGCTAACTGAGGACCAGATGACGCCGGCGCGGCAGATCCCACACAACAATCAGACCGGTCGCTGGGTGACCATCCTCAAACCGCAGTGGCAGAGGAGCCCGCGGGACGGATTGCAGAAGTTTGTGATTGGCAACATGAACCGGTTCGTGGATGTATTTGCGGCCGATGGGGAGCAGCTCGCGCAGCTCGATGGCGAGGGCATCACTGCGGTGCCGGCTGTGGCGCATTTCCACCCGACAATGGACTGGGTTGCGGGCGGGAACGCGAGTGGCAAGCTATGCTTGTGGATGTGATTACAATGACAGAGTTGGTTGTATTAGGAGTTAAGGATATCAGAATAGTGGTGTTTGGAGTCTCTGACTTCTGGGAGGGTTAGGAAGTGCTACATGGCCTTTGAATATTCGGTCCTCCTGAATTCGCAAGATAAGAAGCATGGCGCACCCTCGGGTCGCCTCATCTTGGTGGTTTAGAAACTTTTGAGAATCCAGAACCATAGGAGGCCTATCGAATACAGAGGAACCTCGGTTCCTCCGTTGTAAACAAGCAAACGAACAGCACTGTGACCGATTCAGATTAACAGGGATTCTTCGCTTGCATGTGACGGGGATGGGAACGGAGCCTATCAGCTGGCGGCTGCCGACTCTTGCGTCATGAGACCTGCACGAGGGCTTATCGATAACGCTTGCTTACAGCTCAGCAAAAGGGTTTGTGTACCATGAAGAGGCAATTTGGACAAGGGTGATAGAATGGTGGTTGTGAAGCAAGGCGGTGAATAGTAGACGTTCATCCATAAATTATTACATTAGACTTCCTCCGTTCTTTGCTGTCATCTGATTTTCGAACGAGCGATATCAGGTTTCACAGGATCCCAGTCGCGGATCGCGTTCTGTCACACGGAACCTTGCTGGCCAACTGCTGCCTCCCCGGATCCTTGCAAAGGCAACACTTGGCAACCGTCTGCCGCCCTGGCGCCTGCCCGCAGTGGTTGCACAGCTGCGGCTCGGACCAACTCGCTTGCCAAGAACCCTCGATTACTACCTTCACGTTCCGATGACAACGGCAACGGTCATGCTGCCTGGCCAACCACTTTGCGGTTTCCGCTATTCCGGCCCGTCTGTATACATGCAGTTTACGATAATCGTCGTTGACGGTCGTCCACCATCGCCCTAGAGCCGCTCTCCACTATCCCACACTAAACCCCTCCAACCCTTTATCTCGGACGCCCCTCGCTTGCTCCCCTCCATCCGAGCATTGCAGCAACCCCTATTTTTCTTCGTCTACCATCAAAGATTTGTCCGTACCGTGGTTAGTGGCTGCCTAGACAAGGACGGTTGGTGCCGCTGTTCCCCTTTGCCCGTCAAACGAGCGGTTTCGTCACCCACGCACACTACTAGTCACGGTAGACTTACATGCTTCCGTCGGTCGTTAGGCACATCCCTTCGCCGCATCCCCCGGCGAGACCATACTTATGGACCAAGACATAGCACCACCAGCACCGCCGCCCGCCGCAGCGCGCCAACCTTCGCCCACAGGGCCCGAACCGACAGAGACGAGCCGACCGCACCTATCCTCACCCCCATCGTCCTCGCCATCCGGACCTGGTCATGCGAGCCGGGATGAGCGCGCCGTGCGTCGTGTCTCACGGAGGCTCCAAAAAAAGCGCCGCGACGGCGAGCACACGCCTACCATGGAGCTGCCTGATAGTCTAAAGGACCGCGGTGACCAAGCCGATGGGGAAGAGGAGGTGCTGCGTCCGCAGGGTTACGGCGGCGGCATGTTCATGAACATGAACCAGAGCATATTCGGCCTGATTGCGGCTGCAGGTAGTCAGGCCAATTTTGCAGCTCGCTTCGAAGGACACAGTTCGGATGACGAGGAAGACGCGGAGAGCGCCATGGCCAAAACTGTTGCCGGACCGAAGGGGCTGCAGGCTGCATTTGCTCCATCTGATACTCTCGCTCAAACCACAGTACTCACCCGGCATGGAGGGCTCCGCCAGAAATCGGACCACCGACACCGAAGGAAACTTTCCGAGAGCCGCCTCCTTCGGTCGGTCCCTGGACTGTCGCGACTTAGTGACAAGCTCAAGTCTTCCAAGTTGCCTAAGGCCCGCTCAGACGAGCACGTGCGTCTGCAGGGCGACGCGACAGACACGGACGTACCACCTTCCGACCTCGCACCGAGCATCGAGATTACACGGACCGAGAGCAGAACGGCCCCTGTCATGAGTAGGATGCTCGAAGCCCGCGCTGAAATGGCGGCGCGGCCGAGCTTCGATCTCGACAGGATGTCGGACGAACAATCCCGAGTGCCCGACGAATCTGGTGGTGCGCCTGGGCCGACCCAGTTGGCCAAGAAGCTCGCACAGATCTTCGAGTTCGATAGGCCTGAGGAGGTCATTCAGGAGTATCCATGCTGGCTCCTCCAGCACGTTCTCCTGACTGGGTACATGTACATCACAACGCGGCACATTGCGTTTTACGCATACTTGCCCAGAAAGGCGGTAAGCGGCTCCTGTGTCGATTGTTATGGTGTCGTGGAGTGCTGACCAGCCGCAGCATGAAGTTGCCAAGTCGGGGTATCTTGCCAAGTGCGGCAAGAGGAATCCCAAATACAACCGTTATTGGTTTCGCCTGAAGGGCGATGTTCTGTCATATTATCGCGACCCTCAAGGCCTTTACTTCCCGCAAGGCCAAATCGACCTACGGTACGGCATCTCGGCGACCATTACCGACAAGGACAAAGAGGGTATCAACTTCACCGTCGCTACCGATAACCGCACGTACTACTTCAGGGCCGATAGCCCTCAGAGCGCGAAGGAATGGGTGAAGAGCCTGCAGAGGGTCATTTTCAGATCGCATAATGATGGCGACAGCGTCAAGATCTCGCTCCCAATTGAGAACGTTATCGACGTTGAGGAGGCACACATGCTTGACTTTGCAGATACCTGCAAAATTCGAGTTATCGACAACGACGAGACTTATGCCATTGACGAGGTTTGCACTTCCTGCCATTGACAGCCGCGCACTTTCTGACAGCTGGGCTAGTACTTCTTTGCTTTCTTTAGTTTCGGCAAGGAGCCTATCAATGTTCTCAAAATCCTCGTCGAAGACTCGTCGTCCCAGGCTCAGGGGCCTAGTGACCAGGCAGAGCCGAGTGCGGAGTCTTCGAAGAGGACAAGCAGTAGTGGGCTTCGAGAACAACCACCAGGGCCTGCTGTCCGGTCACCGGGTCGGGGTCGTGAAGGCGTCAAGGCGACACTCTCACCAGTCTCGCCTTTACGTGGTCTGTCGCCGAGCCCCAGGCCAAGCATGGATCGACCGCGCACGAGTTTTGATGCATTTCACCATTTCACGAGACGGAGCATGGATACCAAAGAAAGCGGTCTGCATTTAGAGTCGCCGCGGCGTCGTAGTCACAGTGACAGCCGACGGTCTTTTAGCAGGAAACACGCGAGCAACCACGAGAGGCACGAGAGTAGCGACTCCTATGTCCAGAGTATGGGCGACCCTAGCCAGGCCAGCCTATCGGCAATGATGGCTTCGGCGAGTAGCGAAGACCCGTCGGCAAGCCAGATCCTGAAGGACAGCGACGTGTTCCACAGTCCAACCGCTCGGCAAGCACACAGGACCCAAGAGGGTCAGCACACAACCTTGTCCCCAATCCCCCCCCGGTCTCCTCGAGAGGCGCGTCGCGCCTCATCCAAGCCACGCACGGTGGAGGCGGGAGAAGTTGAGGCAACGGCTACCACGCCGACATTACAAAGTATTGCAACAATGGGAGGTTATCCGTTTCGCAAGGCGAATGCCTTTATTGGGTACCTAGACCGTCATTCTAGGCGCATGAGCAACCTTCTGGCTACAGAGTCGATGGGGTACGTGGAGAAAGTATCCGGCATGTGGAAGGGCGGAGGGAAGCACTATGACGAACCCGCCGGCCTTCGAACAGACGACGAAGATGCCGAAGATGATCCCGAGGATCGGGCCAATTCAGAAGCCCGATTTAGGGCTCACTTTGCTCTGCCTGAGGGTGAGAAACTCTACGCTGCCTACTTTGGACACCTGATGCGTGTCCTACCACTCTATGGGAAGATCTACATTAGCGACCGCCACTTTTGCTTCCGCAGCTTGCTGCCCGGCACACGCACCAAGCTTATCCTCCCTTTGCGAGACATCGAAAACGTCGACAAGGAGAAGGGCTTCCGGTTCGGCTATGCTGGCCTCGTCGTAGTCATTCGCGGCCACGAGGAACTATTCTTCGAGTTCCACAAGGCTGAAGTCCGTGATGACTGCACCATCACGATTCTGCAAAGCTTAGAAGCGACACGCTACCTTGCCGAACCCAATATCGAGGACGGTGCCGACTCTGAGGACGCCCAAGCCGCCGTAGCGGAGCACAATGCGCTCCAGAGAGCGCGTAACGAAGAGTTTCCCGACCACGAAGTCCAGCTGCCTCGGGAGACATCTTCCACCTCCGAAGCGCCCACCATCCTCTTCGACGACCCCAAGGCCTCCTTCCTCAACTTCAAACCGGCCCACTCAATGCAGATTACCTGCCTCACCATTGGCTCGCGCGGTGACGTGCAACCGTACATTGCGCTCTGTAAGCGACTCCTCAAAGAAGGGCATCGCCCGCGGATTGCAACGCACGGCGAGTTCAAAGACTGGATTGAGTCTCACGGCATCGAGTTCGCCTTCGTTGGCGGCGACCCGGCGGAGCTCATGCAGCTTTGCATTCAGAATGGCACCTTTACCCTCGGCTTCTTCCGCGAGGCCAATGCCAAGATGCGCGACTGGCTCGACGAGCTGCTCGAGACGGCCTGGAAGGCATGCCAGGGCACCGACTTGATTATCGAATCGCCCTCCGCCATGGCTGGCATCCACATTGCCGAGGCGCTGGGCGTCCCCTACTTCCGCGCCTTCACCATGCCCTGGACCCGCACTCGCGCCTACCCGCACGCGTTTATCATGCCCGGCCAGAAGATGGGCGGCGCGTACAACTACGTTACGTATGTCATGTTCGAGACGGTATTCTGGAAGGCGACGGCACACCAGATCAACCGATGGCGCAGGCGGCTCTTGGGGTTGCCCAATACCAGCCTCGAGAAACTGCAGGTCAACAAGGTACCTTTTCTGTACAATTTCTCGCCGTACGTTGTACCCCCGCCACTGGACTACAGCGACTGGATCCGCGTCACGGGGTATTGGTTCCTAGACGAGGGCGACAAGAATTGGAAACCGCCCAAGGAGCTGGCAGAGTTCATCGAAACGGCGCGGCGGGACGGCAAGAAGCTCGTGTACGTTGGGTTTGGCTCCATTCTGGTGCCCGACCCGGCCAAGATGACGCAGGAGGTGATCGATGCCGTGCTCAAAGCAGACGTGCGGTGTATCCTCAGCAAAGGGTGGAGCGATCGGCTACCGACTAGAAAGGACAAGGAAAGGGAACAGCATCAGGGAGACGCCAAGGTCGGACCGTCTGCGGAAGAGAAGAAGCCAGAGCCGGAGCTGCCGCCGGAGATCTTCCAGATCCAATCGGTGCCGCACGATTGGCTGTTCAGACAGATTGATGCCGCCGCGCACCACGGTGGGAGTGGCACCACGGGGGCCAGCTTGCGAGCCGGGATCCCGACGGTGATTAGGCCGTTCTTTGGCGATCAGTACTTTTTTGGCACGCGGGTGGAAGACCTCGGCGTCGGCATCTGCCTCAAGAAGTGGGGTGCGACGTCGTTTGCGCGCGCGCTGTGGGAGGCAACGCATAGCGAGCGCATGATTGTCAAGGCGAGGTCGTTGGGAGAGCAGATTCGCAAGGTATGTAACTCTCTCACTAACATGCTCACCCGTGTAATCTACGGTGTGCTAACATCATCCCTCCAGGAAGCCGGCGTTGATACGGCCATCAAGTGCATCTACCGCGACCTCGAGTACGCCACCGAGCTGATCCGTGCCAAGGCGGGCAGGAACCAGACCCGTCGAGAGGCGGCTGCGTCGGCGGCCGCAGCAGCTGGGACATCCACTGACGGAGCGGGTTCGAGCGCCGCCGATGCTGCGGATCTGTTATTCGACGACGAGGAGGAGGAGAGCTGGACTTTTGTTGGGGGGGACGCCGAAACCATTGATGACCTCTCGGTAGAAGGCGCCATGAAGAGGACCGTGCCAGACCTTCGGAGGACGCTTGGGGGTCGGCCTGTTGCGGGTGGTGCCCCGGGCGGAATGGGTTTGGAAGCGAAGAGTACTTGAGCTAGTGGCGGTTGGTTGGTCATGCCTGGCGGTTGATCTCTTAGGCTTGCTCGGTCTTGTTCTTTTGGGGGTTTCAGTTATTTCTGAACTCCTACATCACAAGTTACCCCTCACTTTTGGTTTGCTCTAGGGATCCGCATGCAATGGTTCATCCCACTGTCGAGATTAGAGCGGGCGCTGGCGTTCTGGAGAGGATGGATGGTTTATGATTCATGACGGGGCGGTAGCAAGAGTGGAACAGAACTGGGACTTTGGATGCACTAGAGATGGTACAAGATTGGTTCGATCTTGATTTTCGTGTATGCCGGACGGAGGGATGCAGGGACACGATGTCACGCCAAAGACCTTTTCATGTCTTTTACCTTTTCATGTCTTTTTTCGTCCTTACAGAGAGGGCTAGGTGCCACACAGCATCTTACCTACATACGCTTGTATACACCCTTTTCCTTAAACCTTGTTCCTGGTACACGATAAAGAACATTCTCATAGAGTAATGGTTACTGACTATCTGCCTAGCGACTTTGCCTGGTTTTTCACATTCGTTCGTATCTTCGCATATTGATTGTAAAATTGTGATCGCCGCGTTTTTATAGGAGTACAAGAGAACATAATCTCGTAGTCATCCGTGGTTCTAAATGACTAGTTATTCTTGTCACACCACTTATACAAGTATGTGTTGTCAAGCGGTTTATTTCGTATGGCGTGATACGCGCCTGTATACTAGACATGGTCTTGGCATTTAGACTCTACGTTAGAACCCTCTGGTTCACAAGCGTTACTTGTATATAGACGGCAACATATCTAAGGAATAACAACACTTGATACTATAAAGTCAATTAGTAGTTTTTATATTATCGGGTTCCGGTGTACGCCATAGGAATAGTGGGAGATGCTCTTGAAAGATTACACGAGGTTTGGCATGTAGACGAAAGCCAGCCAGCAGCAGGTAGAGAAGCCGATGTTAAGCACTTCGTGAACTATCGTGCTGTTAGCGTCTTGGACTTACTCAACAGTCCAGGAGTGTGTTTAGAAGCTGCTAGAGTAGTAGGCAACCGAGCCTTGAGTACCTTCGAGCCGAGCCAAAAAGATGACAAAACTCGTAACGTGTGATTGGTCAAGCCACATGAGCAACCGAGAATGCGTAGAGTTACTTGCTTGTTAGTCAGAGCTTGGAGGTTGTGTCCTTCACCGATGGCAAGTTTAAAAGTAATCAATATGCTCTTTAATACTGCTCAGCGTTACTTAAATGACTCACATTTCTTTGAACGTGAATATGGCGAGTGCTTGACAAGCGGAAGCCTTTCGAGTACATTTTGCACGCCACGTTCTAGCCACACATGACCCCGCAAACGGGCACGATGAAGCTGCGAGCTGCGAGCTGCTCGGCAGGGGGGGGGTTGCGTGCATATCGAAGACTGGTTGGACAGCAGAGAGCAGCGCGGATCAGCCGCCACAGGTACAAAAAGACCTGCCCAACCCACCCGAAATTTGGCCCATTGCTTTGCGACCGCCGGCACTTCTTCGTCAGTGCGTCAATACGACATCCCAGCCCACAAATTCCAGCATTACATCATCCCACGCATTTTCCCGACCCTTTTCCATCTTGTCCAACTTTGACTCTTTTGGACCGGAAAACGCTGGACACCCTTGTGCCACTTGCACATCTTTTGTCGACACGATTTGTCGCCTCCCATCGACTCGGGTTGGCTGTATTCTTTCGTTCCTCTGAGCAAGCAGTGGCTCGAGCTTGGAGACCGGCCCACAACAGTCCCGAAACAAAAACGTCCAACCCAGAACTCCCGGAGCTTGGACCATCAAGCTGCTGTGCCCCACGCCGGCCGCTATTGCGCTAACCGCTATCGGGTCAGCGCCCCACGTTCTCTGCAGCTTCTCTGCTGTTGCATTGCTGCGACTTGCTGGAAGCTTTTGCATCGCGACACCCGCGCAGACGAACCTGACAACTACCGCTCGCGATTCACGGTCCACAGCACCTTCACGCGCCATTGCGCGATGGGTGTATTAGCCGGCTCAGGCACCGGTTCATTCAAGTCTAGGGAGGCCACTGCGTAAGGGTTCACTTCCCTTTTCTCACCGTTCTCCGTCTCTGCTTATTCGTTTTGTCAAATACGCGACTGACATGGCTTGGCCTTGCACGCAGGCTTAATGCGCGACCCGAGTCTTAATTAATCGTATTCTGTCGTCGCAACTATCGATCAGATCTTTCCCCGCTGCCATCATGTCGAAAACGGTCCGGCTGGGGAGCCGGTTACGGTACCCCATCACTGTTGTCAAGCTTCACAAGAAGCCGGGGGACAGGATAAGGAAACAAGAAACCTTGATGGAATACTCGTTCAAATGGTGGAAAGAGGTTGGTGACACCATCCGCGGTGAGACGTGGAAAGAGGAGCAGACGACCATAGTGACGTGGGACTCCCCGAGCGATGGCGAACTGACGCGCTGGCTCATCCGCGAAGGCCAACACATCGTGTCCGACATACCCGCCATAGCGGTTAAAGAGGATTGCCCGCATGAGATCCAGTTCCAAGGTCTCTGCGGCATGTGCGGCAAAGATATGACCGAAGTTAACTGGGCCGCCGAGACCCGCGACACGGCGCGTGCCCCCATAAATATGGTGCACGATCAAACTAACCTGACGGTCAGCGCGGTTCAAGCTCAGCGCACAGAGCAAGAGCTTCAGAGGCGCCTCCTTAAGAGCCGGAAACTTAGCTTGGTGGTGGACCTCGATCAGACCATCATCCAGGCGTGTATCGACCCGACCGTTGGTGAATGGCAGAGGGACCCAACCAACCCGAATTACGAGTTGGCTAAGGAGGTTAAGAGCTTCCAGCTAGATGATGGCCCCAGCGACCTGGCTCGGCGGTGCTGGTATTACATCAAGATGCGCCCGGGGCTCCAGGACTTCTTGAAGCGCATCGCCGAGATGTATGAACTGCACGTCTACACCATGGGTACGCGCGCATACGCACAAAATGTGGCACGCGTTGTTGACCCAGACAAGAAGCTATTCGGTAACCGCGTCATCAGCCGCGACGAAAACGGCAACATTTTTGCGAAGAGCCTGCATCGGCTCTTTCCGGTCAGCACCCACATGGTTGCCATCATTGACGACCGTTCCGACGTGTGGCCACGTAACCGGCCAAACCTGATCAAGGTCTCGCCGTATGAATTCTTCAAAGGCATTGGCGATATTAACTCCAACCTCTTACCAAAACGCCAGGACCTCCTTACGTCGGGCTCTGGGGCTAACGGGGCCAAGAAGGGGAAAAAGAGCGAGACTGCGAAGAACAGAGAGGTCGCTGTAGCCGGCACGGATGATCCCGCCTTAACGAAACAGCAAGTTGAGGAGCAAGAGCGCGCGCTCGAAAAACAGATCAAGGACCGGCCACTCCAGGTGCTCCAAGAGAAACTCGACCGCGAGGATGAGGAGGCCGAGAAGGCGACAGTCCAATCAGACGACAGCTCCGAGTCGCGGTCATCATCTCCAGCGCCACACCGTCACCGAGTTCTGGAGGACGACGACGAAGAGCTCAAATACCTAGAGCAGCACCTCACAGCCCTCCATCGGGCCTATTACGCCGAATATGACAGCCACTCATCCGGCAACATCGACCTTACCTCGGTGCCAGACGCTGGCCGCATCCTTGATCAACTCAAGGGCAAGATCCTCAAGGGCAAGAAAATTGTCCTTTCAGGTTTGCTTCCCAGGGATACCAACATATACCAATCCGAGCTCGGCCTACAAATCACGTCCTTCGGCGCAGAGCTCCGCACCAAGGTCAGCCGGGACGTAACACATCTTGTCGTCAACGCCGCCCAACCTGGTAGGGAGAAGCTACTCGAGGCCCGGCGGCGACCGCACATCAAAATTGTGAGCCAGGAGTGGCTGGCTGCATGCTTCAGTCAGTGGGTGGCCGTTGATGAGGAGCCCTATCTCTTCACCGCACGCCTGATCGAGGAGGACGACCCAGACCACAAGCTTATCGCCGGCGATGAGGACGACGAAGAATTAGAAGACACAGACGGCGATGCCGACGGAAGCAACCGACTCCCCAACGGCAAACACAATGGGACCAGCCCCAGACTCAAACTCGTCTCCCCGACAGGCCAAACCCACACTCTCCGGCTGCAAACGGGCGACGCCGGCGAAGGCGACACGCGAGAAGACGAGAATGAGGATATCGAAGAAGGCCTCCTCCCCGACGACCTCCCCGACGGTCAGCCGTCACCTATCGACGGGCTCAAGACCTTCAACTGGGGCTCCGCGGATGAGGAGCTGGCCGAATTTCTGGCGAGCGGGTCAGATGATGATGATGACGACGACGACGACGACGACGACGACGAAGACGACAATGTCGACGATGACGACGAAGAAGACGATGACAACACGCATCGCCACGTCGAAGGTGCGGAAGACGAATCAGGTGGCTCGTCAGGAAATAAGCCCGCTAGGTCGTCCGTCGTTGGCCGGGGGAGGAAGCGAAAGGATAGGGGCGATGAGGACGAGGGTGAGAGCCAGAGCGGGGGCGAGGAGGGCGGCAGCGGCGGGGAAAGCGGCGGAGGGGAAAACGGCACGCCGGCGAAGCGTCTACGCCGAACCGAGAGCCAACATGGATCCTCGCTGCGGAATCTGTATGTTGCAGGGGAGAACGGGGGCTTGCCCACGCCAGGCAGGTCGGACGGGCAGGATGCCGAGATGGAGGGCACGGAAGACGGGACTGTGGAGGGCGACGAAGCCGAAGGGGAGCAGGAAGAGGAGGAGGGAGACATGGACTTTGACGTTGCCGAGCTCGAGGCCGAGTTCGAGGCCGAGTTCAGCAAAGCTGAGGCGGAGCTACAGGCCGACATGGCCGCCGAACCGGAGACCGCAGTGGAAGGGGGTGTGGTCACGGAGAAGGGCTAGGAAGCTCCTCTGTGGAGGAAGTGCGATGACAGCAAAGAGCAGGTTTGAGAGTAAGATATGGTTGTTTCTAGGCGCTTCTGTGTTTACATACGGGATCATCGGCGTGGATGGGTTTGGGGTCCGGCTGGTTGGTCGGAGTTGACCGAGATTTATTGTGCAGTTTAGGGATTGTAGTGTATCATGCGTTGGCATTTTGCATTTGCAAATCATTCGCACTTTTAGAGTCCTCTCTGTCAAAGTAATCCCTACTCATATGCGAGTCCCTAAGTCTTCGAGTGTTTGCTTTGGAATGGGTTGGCTTGGTTGGCCATCTGACGGCTTCAGTCTCCACTTTTGTGTGTTACGTAATCCTGTGCCCGCGGCCAATTCCTGACACTGCGTAATCGTCAATCCAAGCTCGAGCTCCGGGAAACTCGTACGGATTACGACAATTGCGCCAATTCGACAGCCTACCTCACTGCACGACTCCTGGGCCGCGGCAACGGATTGAGGAGTCAGATTGCCCGAAAAGAGCGACCGCACGACGACCGATCAACGCGGGTCCGAAACCCTAGCGTGTGACTTAACGAAAACACGACACATAGGAGGGGGGAAGAAAACAGTCGCCAACCATGCCGCAGGATATGCCGCCCATTGGCGGCTATGAAGCCGTCCAGTACAAGGTGGGTTTACGATTGCCATTTTTCATGCCGTGGACGGCTCCGATGTTGAGCCTGGGGTTTGTTTCGCGAGGCGTGTTGCGGGCTTCAGCACGAGCATGGCGACGCCGGGCAGGGCTGTGGGGTCCGGTATCTGAATTGAGCACTGGAATGACTTGTCCTGGCGATGGAGCATAGTGACTAGCCGGGCGGAGGCACATTGGTGAACAATGGAAGAAGAGGTGGATCGATGTTGGTCAAGGCGAATCACGCGTTGGGATGGGCGAGGGGACGACTGCCGCGACATTTTTATCGGGCTGAAAAGAGGATTGAGAGAAGAACCAGCCAGCCAGGGAGCGAAGAATTTACGCCTCGACACCGCCAACTAGTTACCCTATGGAAGGAAGAGTGCTAACCTTCCACGTCACAGCGCAACCTCCCCTCGCGCGGCCTGTTCCGCCCCGGGCCTCTGATTGCCGGCGGCGCCCTGGTCATGCTCTTCGGCTGGTACAAGCTTGTCGTCGGCATCCGCGAGCAAAAGTACGTCTTATCCCTTTCACCTCCCACTTGCCCACGTCCTGATCGTGCTCTAACAATCCCGGTCAGCGAACTCGCCCGCGAGAAGATGTGGGGCCGCATCCACCTGATCCCGCTCCTGCAAGCCGAGGAGGACCGCGACCAGGTCCGTAGGCACCTGGCTGACCAGGCAAGGGAAAAGGAATTGCTGGGAGATAATGTCAAGGTCTACCACTCGGATCGGTGAGTTCCCGCCTACCTCCCGTGCGTCATCTCGGGCGAGAGATACTGACGGTGTTTCTAGTTTCGTCCGGCCCACCTTTGGAGTGACGCCTGGAAACGTTACCAAGGACTAAGTTGAGAGGATATTACGGGGGTAAGGTCTGCTACGATGATTAGGCTCGGCCTTGGACGGAGAAAACCACCGGTGCCATCATGTCAGGGTTGTGGGTCCACAAAAGATGTATATACTTTGGTAGCAGATGGAAGGACTCAAGGTCTTCGTTGATTTGGCCAAGTTGAAAATTGCTCCTCAACCGTGAAGGCAGCCGGTACCTTTTTAGGTGCCACATATTCAGCCTCATCCATATCAGCGTTTGAGGCCCACAGTGCGCTTCAGTGAACTCAAGTCCGAAGATAATGCGATTTCAGCGATGCCGTCGACTTGCTAAGCCAGGTGCAACTCCCAGTAACACGCAACCTACCTCGGCGATCTTCCCTCTCTCACGACATCGAAAATTCGAAGATCCATGAGCAGTGCAACATGTGGTAGACGGCAAGCACTGGATATCTGGCCCTGGTAGCATTGAGCATAAAGGGGCACGATGCCTCAAGCGGAAAAGTAGGCATTTCAAAGCCTCACAGTCATGGATAAGATAGACACCCAACAACCTCAGCATTATCTCGACAAACACGCGAAAAATCAAGTACTGAATCACACCCAACTTGCATGACCGTAACCAACAACCCACATAGCCCAGAGCCAGCCTCCTGCACCAGACTCCTGCAATGCACGCCGCAACACAAAGCCAATCAACCCCCAAATATCCGACAAGAGACATCCTACGCGGGAGCCTGCACCATCTTGAAGCCCTCTGACACCAGCTTCGTGATGTCCTCGTTCTTGTGCTGCAAGAGGCCGAGCGCAAAGGCGACGTCGTTCCACTGCCGCTCATTGTCACAGCGCGGCAGCCTGGCGGCGAGTTTGTCCGCCAACTGCTTAGCGTGTTTATCCTATTTTCAAGCATCAGCATCTTGTCAAAGCTACATACGGAAGTCAAAGTGGAATTGCCGTCGTAACTCACCTTCTCCACGAACCCGAGCAGGAAGCGGACAATCCTCCGGAAGCTCTCCTCGTCGATCCGGCGGTCCGCCGACAGCAGGCTGAACATGTCGACAAAGTGGTTGTATACGGCGTTGTCCTTTGTACTGAGCTCGGTGAAGAACATGCGCGCGAGATCGGCGATGCGCTTGTCCTCGTCCTCGAGGCACTTGGCCATTTCGCCGAGCTGGCCCTTGACCTTGACCTGGCCGGCCAGAATCAGGAACGTCAGTGTCATCAGGCAGGTTCGCTTGACCATGGGCTCCGGGTCGGCAAGGCGACGGTAGAGGAAGTCGGTGTTCTCGTCAATCAGGTGATTGAAGCAGACGGCCATGTCGCCAAGGGCAATGACAGCGTTGCTGCGCACCGTCGCGTCCGTGGAGCGCTCCATAATGGTAATGAGCAGTGGCAAATTGGCCTCGCAGTACTCGGACGAGACACACATGAGCTTGGCCAGGCACAGCGTGGCGGCCTGCTGGAGGTTGCGGTCACGGTAGGCCGTGTTGTTGGCGCAGATCTCGCTGACCATAGGCCCGAAGTGGGCGAGCAGAGAGTTGGGCCCGTAGAGGAGCTCGCGCTCGCGGATGTGTCCCATAGCCTCGGTGAAATCGTCCTCGGTCGTGCCGCCAATCAGGTCCAGCTCGTCGCCTTCGTCGTCGATTTTGGACTTGTCCTTGGCATTGGCAGCAGAACGACGGCTAGAAGTGCTCGCGCCACCGAGGGAAGAGCGGCCGTTGGCTGCCGCAGACTTTTCCTTTTCTTGTTTGCGGCGCTTGAAGTCGAGTTCGCAGAGCTCAAGGTGCACAATTTGTTTGATCGCAACGTGTCCAACAATGAAGAGGAGCTGGGAAAGGCCAACGGCATTGTCCTTGTTCTCTTTCTTGGTCGGGCTAGCAGGCGCTTGCTGCGACGAAGGGACGACAGTGGGATCACCCTCTCCAGTCTCGGCCACAGAGGCAGGGCTCGGAGCCGGTTGTGTTTCATCGCGGGAAACTGGACGCGAGCTCGTTTGTGAGCCCCCGCGCGAAGTCGGACGAGAAAAGACAGACCTCGTCTTGCGTCGGATAATCTCCGAGCAAAGGACATCTGGGTGTCTCGACAGCGTGTAAATGGCGTTAATGGCCTGTTCAGCCACGCCATACCAGTCTTTGCTATCTGTTGGCACCTCGGTGATGGCAGCCAGGCGAACCAGCACGGCGTGATCGTTCGGCAGCCTCGAGAACTTGGCTGTCGACTCCTTGGTCTGGCGACCAGTGGGGTTGATACGGCGCAGGGCAACGCAGGTAAACTTGGCGAGCTGGAGATCGGAGCGGCCGTGCGCCCCAAGTCCTGTACGCAACATTGTTTCCATCTCGCCGACAACAATTTCCGGGCTTGCAGTCGCGAGCATGCCCAGCACAATGATGGCACCCCGCCTCTGCTTCCTAGAAATCTCCCGCTTCTGCACGCCATACACCTGCCACAATTTGGCAATGACAAGATCGGGGATCATGCCTTGCTTCATCATGGTACTCAGGAGCTGCTCGAGCGACGTGAGCTCAGCAGGCGTCGCGCCAAAGGTTAAGCTGATCATGTTCCTCGCGATGTAGTTGGCGGCATCGTTGGGACTGAAGCTGTCGGGAGCCTCAAAGAAGAGCCGCCTGTAGCAATCGATGAGGTGAGCCTGGACACCTTTGCCTTCATCACTGTTGCCCTTGGTCCAGATCAGCCGAAGCATGCGGCGGATACCAACCTTGTTCTGCTCGATGTTGTACGCATCACCGATCTCAAAATAGTCCATAGCCTCGATAACTTCGCTCTTGTTCCTGGACCCGAGGAGCTGGCATACAATGCCGGTCGCCTCGTGAAGAACATCAATGAACTTAAGCGCTTCGGTGTAGTACCGCTTGGTCAGGGTGAGCTTCTCGATGGCTTCGGATGTAGCTGCTTCCTCCCGAGCCTTTTGAATGGCGGCAAGTTTTTCCTCCTCAGTCATCTCGGCGGGTTGTTTCTTTGGGGATTCGATCTGAGTGGCATCGTCAAGCAGGCCCTGGTCCACAGTCGTGTTTCCGTTGTCGCCATCGAGACCTGGCGCATCGACAGGTGGTTTTAGGGCATTGAGTTCCGCATCCACCTTGTCCAGGCGCTCCTGCCAGTCCTTCCTCGCTAGCTGCGCACCGTGGAGGGCAGTAAAAGGGTGTGTTCGGATCAAGGTGCCAAGCAACTTGATCGCGTTTCGCCTCACATGGCTGCTCTTGTCTTCGAGGCTTCGGCACGCTAGCTCCGCCGCCTTCTGCCTTCGCTTGGGGAACTTCTGCTCTAGCTCGCACAACTTGACATAGACCTGGATGGTCCTGCACCGGCAGTACGGATTAATGTCAAGGAAGCGCTCTTCAAGCACGTCGAAGAATGCATTCATCTGCGACTTGTGGTTCTCTCCCCGCTCGTCGGATTTGCTGAGGTGGGCGAGCATATTGCCAAAGACCTCGATGAGAGCGCAGCGAAGGGTGTACGACTATGCATGTCAGCGTGCACCTCCTACCTCCTACCATCAGCTAGCGCACATACCTCACTGTCCAGCTGCTTCGCCAACAGAGTAACCTGCTTGATGACCAACCGAGGAGCCAATTCAGACAGTCTAATCATGAATGTCGAAACAGACTTTGGCCCCTTGGTGTCATTGCTGTTGAATTCCTTGTTGCTGAGTTCCCGCAGAATCTCGTCTGCCAGCTGCGGGTAGTCGTACTGCTCCGCCAGAATATGAAGGAACTCGGCCATGGGCTCCGAAAGGTGCTCAAAGTAGGTCAGGTTCTGGACGATCGAGATTTGCGCAGCTAGCTAGGGTCAGCGTCTCGCTCGAATAGGGGCGCAACAAACCCACCGTATCCGTGCCCGTGATGCTTCACAGCGATGCAGAGGACTTTGAAAGCATGCATCCGGATGCTGGTGCTCTTGACGCGCTGCTCGCTCTCGAGGATCATGTACACCGGCCGGGTCAGCAGCGAGATGAAGGTGTCGCGCTCGGACGTCGTCAGGAAGATCTTAGCCAGCTTCAACCTCAGCACTTTGCACATTGTGTTCAGCGCGGTCTCCAACTGGGTCGACGAATCCCACGTCCCGTCCTTGCCGGCATCCTTCTTGCTCTTCGGTTTCCCGCGGCCTCTCGTGGGCACGGTCGTTGACGACTTCTCGGCAGCCTTGGTCTCGACGGCGGCGATGGTCCACTGTAACAAGAAGCCGTACATCTCGAGAAGTTGCTTGTGGTGCGCGATGAGCTCTTGCTCGTCCGACTCGAGGTCATGGTGGATCACGTCGGCCTCGGTGGCCAGCCCGGAGGTGATCAGGTCAAAGATCTTGCTCAGAGCGTGCGCCGAGAGGAAGGAGGTGTACCTGGATTGTTTGAAAAGCTCAGAATCAGGATCGCTCAAACGACGGTCTGTGGCGCCAGAACCCAGAGGACGCGCACGCTCGGCAGGGGTGGGTGTGTGCGCTGCCAGCAGCGACGTGTCTCTTTCGGACGGTATCAGGGGATGAGAGGAGGTGGGTGCACACTTTAGAAGGAATTGCAGCGAGTCAAAGATGCTGCTACGTGTGATGGCGTCTGGGTTCTCGGCCACAGCGTCCACGATAGGGTTCAGCACGGCGTTGATGACGGCATTGTCGGCGAGCGAATCGGGATCGTTCTCGCAATCAATGAGCGCGCTGTCCGCCTCGGGCGTGGGTATCCCGGCCGGATCGCTCATGTAATGCTTGAGCGCATCGTTGATGTCGAAGTTGACGCTGTCCATGGCGGACAACGGCCGATGAGGGGTGTCGTGGGGAAGGCCAGTTGGGGGTGTTTATGGTGAAGGAACCGATAAAAAGAGCACTCGATTTCGCAAAATGAGACAATCGAGGAGTTTAAAGGTGGGATGCGTGGTCGTGGCGCGTGGTCGTGGCACGGGGTCGGCTGCCCGCAGTTATCGAGTTGTCGCTGTTTTGTCGCAGGCTGATGCATCCAACACGGGACTTGGCCCCTCTTCTGTCAATTTGCAGTGGGGGACCCTAGCAACGGTGGAATTTGTTTGTTGACCTCGAAAGCCTGCAGCCAGTCGCGTTCCTTGCAGCGGATCGCGTCTCCCATGGCCCGTGCTGCCCTGTCCCTCCAAGACCTGCAATCCAGCGCAGGTTCATCCCTAGCCTTTGAAGAGTCTCAACCTTATATCAAACCATTCAATGTGCCAATTGGTCAGTTTTCCTGGTAAATTGACACCCAGCACTCGGCGAGGTTTCCAGCTTCTCACGGGTTTCATGCACAATCAATAACCCTCTCACTGAGCCGAGTGGAGAGCGTCTTCTCTTTTTTTTCTCGCGGGTCTCGCTCTATCCTCCGACAACGACAATCGCCCGCAATGGCGACGGTAATGCCTGCACGTCGCCGTAGGGTGGATTCCTTTCAAGCAGAGACCCAGTCATTTCGAATCCACGAGGATGCACCGTCCACAGAGGACACTGAAATGAACGAGAGCGCGTTGCAGGACGAGGAGGAAGCAGAACAGGAGAACGAGCCGTTAGAAGAGGATGGCCAGAACTCCGAGTACTCGGATAGCTCAGAAGATGAACCACCAGACGACAGCCACATCCAGCACGACATGGAGAAACTGCAAAATGCCTTTGTGGGATTTCGGCAAAAATACCGTTTGATCAAGCGGATTGGCGAAGGTCTGCATCATCCCGTCCCCCCCCCCCCCCCCCCCCCCCCCCCCCCGCTCCCGGTGCTTTTATTGACCTTGAAGTACAGGGACCTTTTCGACCGTCTACAAAGCTGAGGACCTAGCCTATGACAAGTATGACAATTCGTGGGATCCGGACAAGGAGATGGAAAAATGGACGCCGCCCCCGTTAAAGAGCTCTGCCGGCCAGTCCAACGAGGCCCTCCCACAACGCCGTCGCAAACCGAAATATGTCGCCATCAAAAAGATCTACGTCACATCCTCTCCAAGCCGCATCCTCAACGAGTTGGAACTTCTGCACGACTTGAGGGGCTGCGACTCAGTATGTCCACTCATCACGGCTTTTCGCTCGACAGATCAGGTGGTCGCCATCCTCCCCTATTTCCGACACTCAGACTTCCGTGATTATTTTCGTAAAATGACGGTCCTAGACATGTCTATCTACCTGCGCTCGCTGTTCACCGCGCTCGCAAGCGTGCACTCGCATAACATTCTTCACCGCGACATCAAACCAACAAACTTTCTCTACGACCCGGACTCTCGCCGCGGCGTCCTCGTCGACTTTGGTCTTGCCGAGCGCGAGGGGTACGACTGTAGACCGTGCGTCTGCCATGACGACCCCGTGGACCGCAAGACGAGGCTCCGGCCGCTGGTCAGCAGCAAAGAGAAGGGCGCATACCTGCGCGAAGACACGCGTCCCTCGCGGCGGGCGAATCGCGCGGGCACGCGGGGGTTCCGGGCCCCCGAGGTGCTCTTTAAGTGCACCGAGCAGACAACCAAGATTGACATTTGGAGCGCCGGTGTGATCCTGCTGACTATTTTATCCCGGCGGTTCCCTTTCTTTAACTCGGCCGACGACGTCGAGGCGATGATTGAGATCGCCACCATTTTTGGACGGCAGCGCATGCAAGCTGCTGCCTTGCTACATGGGTGCATGTTGGAGACGACGATCCCTACGATCGGAAGGTCCGGTCACACTTTTGAGGGCATCATTCTGTGGAGCACGGGGCGGAGCGAGACCAACGACAGGGTTAGCGACGACGAGAAGCTCGCTATCGAGTTTCTCTCCAAATGCATGGAGCTAGACCCGAGCAGACGCGCCAGCGCTGAGGATGCTTTGGAGCACAAGTTCCTCCGCTTAGGGCTCGACGAGTCGGTGGAGGCGGCGAGTAATGCGGGCGATGACGACGAGATGGACATGTTGAAGGTTTAAGCGAGCATTTACTGGAGTTTGGTGTTATCGTACTGTATCATAGGATCGAGCGTGTGCTCTGGTCGGGTGTCTGGGACTCTCTCTGCATGGCTGATATCCTGTCGTTGAAACGGATCACATCGGCGCTCGTCGTTCTCCTTGCGGCACGTGATTGCTTGGCTTGTCGCATCTCTTGGTAAATTCACCTATTTGGTTCGGTTTGACACCCTGGAACTTGTACGGATTATTCCTGATTAATTTCTTGTAAACCCCCGAACTGATCACATTACGATGAAAACTCCCTCCCATCGATAATCATTTGTTCAAACCACCTTAGCAGGCTCGATCCACCATGGCCAACCCAGAAGCAGAGAAAAAAATGAACCCAACCAAAATGCCCTGCAACGCCCCAGCCAACTTTAACCACCCTTACACGCCCTATGACGTGCAACTCGAATTCATGCGCACCGTCTACGACGTTCTTGAAAATGGAAATGGTCAAATCGGTATTCTAGAAAGTCCAACCGGCACGGTAAGTGACTTAATGAGCGTTTCCTAATTTTCAATTCATGCAACCCGCACCAGCAATCTTATAAACCACAAACTAACATGTTTTCGTTGAAAAAAAAAAGGGAAAATCCCTCTCCCTGATCTGCGCCGCGCTCACATGGCTACGTGCCCACAAGCGCAACCGGTACGAGGCCTCTTTTGAGGCCGTCTCGGCGGGCATGCGCGGCGAGCCCGAGTGGATGGTGGAGGCCGCGCTGCGGCGCAAACGGGACGAGCTCGGGCGAGCGTGGGAGGAGCGAGAAAGAGCGCTAGAGAGAGTCCGGGCGAAAGAGAGGGAGATGGAGCGGGAATCGTTGGCGAGGGAGGGGGGTGGGCGACGGAAGAGGGCGAGGGTTGATGGCGGCGATGGCGGTGGTTATGATGACAAAGAAAAAAAGAGGATGGTTAACGAGGAGAGGGAGTTCCTGATTGGGGATTGGGAGGGCAGCGTGAGTGGTGGCGGAGAAGGGGAGGACGGACTGAGCAGGGAGACGAGGGCGTTGATGGAGAAGGTTGGTCTAGGAGGTACGAAGAGGAGCGACGAGGCAGAAGGGGAGCTGGAAGAAGAAGTTAAGGTAAGTTTAGGACATCCTGGCGTTGGTGAATGGCTGAGCCTGACGTGGCTAGATTTACTACACTTCTCGCACTCACTCGCAACTCACACAGTTTATCTCAGAGTTGCGGCGGCCGGCGTTTCCTCCGTCAATACCGGAGGGAGCGATGGCCTCCGGTGGGAACGGCACCGAAAAGCCTGCCACAGAGACCGTCAAGCAGCTTCCCTTATCATCAAGGCAGAAGCTGTGTATTAACCCTTCGGTTGCGCGGCTCGGATCGCTGTCCGCAATCAATGACCGATGTGCCGAGCTTCAGCAGTCAACATCCAAAGAGAAATGCCCATTCATGCCAAATACCGAGAACCTGAAGCAGACACACGAGTTCCGCGACGCAGCCTTGGCAACAATCCCCGACATTGAGGACTTGCACAGGGTGGGAAAAGATCTCCAAGTGTGTCCATACTATGCCTCGCGGACGGCTATTCCTGGAGCCGAGGTTGTCACACTGCCCTATCCCCTACTGTTACAGAAGAGTGCGAGAGATGCCCTTGGTATCAAGCTTGAGGGGAACGTCGTCATCATCGACGAGGCACACAACATCATGGACGCGGTTGCCAATGTCTACGCTGCGGAGATTCGCTTGACCGAGCTGAGACGGGCTAGGCAGATGCTGGGAATCTATGTGAAGCGGTTCGGCAAGAAACTAAAAGGGGAGAACCGTGTTATGGTTGCACAGGTCGGCAAGGTTGTCGAATCACTGAGCGAATTCTTGAACGGCCAGTTGGGTGCCAAGGTAAGATTGATCTCATAACAGGGGAGGCAAAGCTAACATGCTGCAGGGTGGCCAAGGCATTATCGACTCCAACACTGTATTGAAGGCACGCGGCGCCGACCAAATCAATTTGTACCAATTGATCAAGTACATCCAAGAGTCCAAGCTAGCATACAAGGTTGAGGGTTATGTCACCCATGCGGAGAACGAGCAGGAAGCTTCTTCTTCTTCAGGCGGCAAACCTGCATCTTCAACGCCGGTGCTCCATATTCTTGTGTCCTTCTTGACCGCACTCACGAACCTCAGTGCCGAAGGTCGGATATTCTACGAAAAGCTCAACGAGAATCAGCCTGATATCAAACTTTCCTACCTCCTATTATCTCCGACACACGCGTTTTCATCCATTGCCTCCACGGCAAGGGCCGTCATCCTTGCAGGTGGTACCATGTCTCCCTTCGAAGACTACAAAATGCACCTCTTCCCGTCTCTTCCGCAAGAGAAAATCACCACACTGAGCTGTGGCCACGTTATTCCCGCCTCCAATCTGTTTGGCTGGACCCTCGCCTCGACCAAACCAAACCCTGCAAACAATCCTAATCCTTCAGACTGCTTCGAATTCAGCTTTCAACGACGACAAGAGCCAGCTATGATCCGTCAACTGGGTCTCGCCCTGCTCAACATATGCTCCGTTGTCCCGGACGGGGTAGTCGTCTTTTTTCCGAGCTACGGCTATTTGGACCAAGTTGTGGCAGCGTGGCAGACGCCGGAGACAACGACAACCGCCGCCACGACCCAACCCACCCTCTGGGACCGCCTAGCTGCGAAGAAGGCCGTGTTCCGGGAAACAAAGAGCAGGGCCAGTGAGGACGTCCTTCAGCAATACAGCAGCGCGATCTTGTCGCCGTCGCCGCCGCCGCCGCCGCCGCCGCCGCCACAGCAGCCTCAGCAGTCCGCTCCCGCCCCCAGTCACGCGACCAGAAAGCCCGGCGCCCTCTTACTCAGTGTGATCGGCGGCAGGCTTTCCGAGGGCATCAACTTCTCGGACCGGCTCGGCCGTTGTGTCGTGGTGGTGGGGCTTCCCTACCCCAATGCACACGCGCCCGACTGGAAGGCGAGGTTGGAGTACGTTGAAACGAGGGCGCTCGAGCGGCTGGTGTCCAACGGTAACCTTGGACCGCCGGGTGCGGAAGAGGAGGCCACGGCGCGAGCACGGGCAAAGCAGGCCGCGAGGGACTTCTACGAGAATGCGTGCATGCGGGCGGTGAACCAGAGCATTGGGCGCGCAATACGGCATCGTGGAGACTACGCGGCCGTGGTTCTTATTGATCGGCGGTTTGCGACGGAGAGAATCAGGGGGAAGTTGCCCGGTTGGATCAGAGCAGGCATGATGGAGGGCGCGGAAGGCAAAGGGCTGCAGGGCCTTATGGGGGGGTTAAGTCAGTTCTTCAGGGCCAAACGAGAGGCATGACATGGAGAATTGGTAGCTTGTGAACGTCAGAAGTTTTTGATGGTAGAAGGACAGCAACGGGGCATCGGAGGTTGAGCGAGATTTGCGCCGGTTAAAAGCAGAACCAAAGAGAAGAAAGTCAAGGCTGGTGAATCGAGGAAAAAAGACAGGAAGGGAAAAAGAGGAGAAATAAGACGGCAGCAGAGATCAGTGACAAGAAGAAATCATGGCAAAGAGAGAACAACGGACGAAAAAAATGCAGAAGCAAACGAAAACAGCCTGGGAAAAAAGAGAAGAAATAACGGATAGACGCCAGTTGGAATCGGCCAGAAACCAAAACAAAAGTATACGATCGAGGACTTCACCAATACCCCCCAAAACTCGGTCAACGACAATAACGTTATTCGAATTTTTTTCATCTTGTCTATTTTCTGCAACGACTTCAAACGGTCCTTCTCATCTCTTCACGAAGAATGGTTACCCTAACATGCCTCCGGAGAACCATTTCTCAAAATGGCAAGAGTTTGAGCGAACCGGGACCACTGCAGCACCGAATGCTGGAGACGTTGCGTGACCTGGATGCGCAATGGAACCCATAGTAGCTGCGCAGGGACATCGTAGCTTGTACAGCCAGCTACCTTGATGTCTCAGTATTGATGTTGTCATCTTGCATTGCCTTCGTCGTCGCTCGAAAATGTTCCGTCACATAATCGACACCACGGTTTTGGCAACACGTCGCGCGTTATGTCGCAGAAATTCCTCTGATTTCACCACAGCGATTGGACGCATACCCAGCGAGGAAAAGACGAGGCCTTAGCGGTAGCTACAGACTAACGACATATGCGTCCAGTGCTGGATGTAGTGCGATACCCCAATGGACGACTTCCAGGCAGCCGAGTCGGCCCGTGATGCTCAGCTGTACAGCATACCCCGTCCGGATCCGGTCGAGATTGCGGTTTGGCCTGCAGGTTCGATACCCGGACGCTGCAGCTTCCCACCCCCCTGATTTACTGCCTTCGCTGCGGTACGCATCATCCGGAAAGTACGTTTCCGGTTGGCGTACCTCATCTCGGCTGCCGATTATACTCTGTGGACGAGAAATGGGAGAAAAAGTGCTAACGCCATTCAATCTCGGTCCAGCTGCGCGAGCATACTCGCATCCCATGCGAGGTCTCGAAAAAATCTGTATCCGAGTTCTAAGGGCAAAGTTCAACTGGGGAGCACGAACGCACTTCTTACCTGAGATCTTCTGTTTTAACCCCGTAAACTGCCAGTGTCTTCGGCACGACTGCCTAAACGGTGCGAGGGATGCGACGCGACAGACTAGGTCTTTGCCCTCCGACTACCCTTTAGGAAGAGCGACATCAATCATGGACAACAAAGTTACTTTATCCCTGGTGACGAGTACGTACAATCCGATTCCGGTTAGACTGGATTCGCCAGAAGCCAGGCACGCATCCTCTCGGTGTCTCCCGGCCACGGACCGGCAAAACACGTTGGCTTGCGAATTAGCGATGTGGATGCCCGGAGGCTGCCGCACTGCAAGAAGAGTTAATGCATGAACCGTCACAAGAGCCCGGGGGCGGCGACGTCTTGCTTCCCCGGAGCCGTGTCCGGTCTGCATACAACGTGTGATTGCCGTCCCTGGCCCCCCAGGAGAATTCACTAACAAGGTGTGCTACCGCAGGAGAGTGAAGCCCGGTACAGTACATTCAAACATGTGCAAAACGCGATGTAACAACACCGCTCGCGCAAGATATCAGGGGTCCGGAAACAGTCGGCTTCCCGACGCGGAAACAGATTCGGTAACTTGTGATGCCAAGGGGAGCACCTCGGCTACAACACCATGCGGGCGCGGTATCGGCTCAAGGTCTGTTCGGAGTCAGCCGCGACCCACTCGCTACCGGTGTCTGAATGCCGTGGCCCCAACGGTCAAGCATGGGGAAGTGGGTTTAAGCTTGGGGCATGGGGCGACGTATTTTTCATCTACCCCTCCACAGTCACGCTGGAGACATTGGTGGGGTTGAAGCTGCATTGAGTTAAGGGAATCACTTGGTATATTGCAGCTGCACTAACCCCCTTATTAGGTACTTTAGTGGCCGAGACACATAGTGTTCACCGCTCCCATTTTCACCGGTTGTGGTCGAGCGCGTCGGACTACCATGGTTCAAAGGTCGGGTCGAAGATGCCAGGAACGGAGAGATCTGCAGCGTCGTACAATCGCTTTGCCTCTGGGCTCACCTGCAGCCGCTCCGTGGCTACTGCTGCCCGTCGCACCCCCCTGAGCCCGCATAGCAGTTATACGCCTACGTGTACACTTGCCCTGGTCACAGAAGGCGGCCCTGTCTGTGCGGCGATCGTTTCCAGTAAGGCCAGGTGGAGTTGATGTGCGGCGTTACGCATGGAAGGCTTCCAGAAGTTCCAAATCCAACCGGCAACCAACCTCAGCACCGCGTTTCTCGGCGAGCAACCGGGAGCCGTTCCCCACTGTGACCCGCGGACCGTGGCCGGCCCCCTCGGATATAACGAGGGAAACAGAACGAATCACAGGTTAGTGGGAAAGAAAGACGGAGCTACACCATATCTGGTTCGAGTCGGGGGAAGAGTTCCGTTCTTCTAATCGACTAGCTGTCGCTGTCACCGTGTTCGGTCGTTGTCTTATTTCTCTTCCCTCGCCATTACTAGCACACGAGTTGACGATAGTGTGTATGGCCCAAATCCCCTGACGTTGATCTCGCAAGCTTTCCCCCCGGTCAGCAGCGACCATTCGAGTTCCCCGCCAAGAAGTGGCACTGGAGGAATCCTGGGGTAGCCCCCCCCCTTGGCGCCGGACCTGACGGGGTCTAGCTCTGCGGAGACACCCTCCCGAGATCACATGAGCAAATTTGCGATTCTTGCGCGAAGGGAACCCCCTCTTGATGGCGAGGAGCCAACAGTTCCCTCTCGTCTGCAGGACACGATTCCAGTTTCAATAGACGGCTCGTGGAGCTGCTGTTCGACAACCCAGACCCTCAGCGTATCGCGGTTCTGACTCGTGGCCACGCACGACGAGCTTCCTAGGAGGTCCATGTCCATGCACTGAAACGCAGCGGACCAGACAAGTTCGAGGAGTGGCGGCTTGCAACCTTGAGCCCCTTTTTCCCATCTTTAGCCGGGCGCGAGAACCACCCTCATCAGACCTCGACGGCGCACCTCATTTCTTGTGGTTTTCCAACAACGCTTTCCAACCATCCAAGGAACCGACTTACACGATAGTGTAGACGTCTCGATAACGGCATTTCTTATTAACCGACGTTCAAAGAGTGGAGCTGACGGCATTCCTTGGCCCTCTGACCCTGGCGACGGCGCCCCAGCTGCTCGGTTTGGGTTCGCGATCAGATTTGCCTAAATTCAACCGGTCCACAACCACCACCACCGTCGTGCCCTACGCAGCAGCAGATTATCAGCAGCAGCAGCAGCAGCAGCTATCCGCACTCAGCGCTGTATGCGCTGTGCCGCGCCCAATGGTCGGCCTCTACGACGACCCGTTCGCCTACGACGGCGCCGATTTCACCACTTTCCTGGGCCCAGACCAGTTCGCCACAGGGTCCTCCCCGGAAGACTTCCACGTCCACTCGGCCACGGAACCGCACTTTCCCGCCGCCGTCCACGCTGCCCTCAAGGGGCCGCCTCACCATCATGTACCTTACCTCGCCTCGCCGACTGACCCGCTCGGTCCGGGCAGCCTCGAGCATGCCCTCCCGCGGTCCGCACCGCCACCCACCAGCTACCCAATTCATCGCCTCCAACAACAACAGCAGCAGCAGCAGCAGCAGCAGCCCGGCAATGGCACTAACAGCGGTGGCCGCAACTTGACCCTCGACACCACCATGGGCGGCACCTTAACCTGGAACGCCACCACCGTCACCGCAGGTCCTCCCACTGCTAACACTACCACCACCACCGCCAACAACAATAGCACCAACAGCATCACCGCGAACGCGAACAATTCCAACAACCCGGACGAGCTGCGCGCGCTGCTGCGGCAGGCAGCGCTCGAGCGCGACGAGGCGCGCATGCAGCTGAGCACGGCGCTCAACGAGCTCTACGCGGCCCGCGCGATGGGCAAGCGGCTGCGCGCCGAGCGCGACGAGGCCCGCGCCCAGGCCGACTTCCTCGGCGCTGAGCGCGCCAAGCTCCGCGCCGCCGAGACCCGCCTCCGCCGGGAGCGCAACGAGGCCCGCCTGGCGCTGCTCGCACTCAAGGGGCCCGGTACCGGGGGCGCGACGGCCAAGGGTGGTGCTGCTGGTGCTGGTGCTGGTGCTGTCACTGGTGGCGGGAGTGGTGTTGGAGCGAGGGGTCAGGGGAACAGGGTTGGTCCAGGTGCTGGCGCAGGTGGGATGGATAGTCAGGGGGAAGACTCCGGGGAGTCGCCACCCATGGGGATGGAGCTGATGATGGGGACAGAGTAGGGTTGAAGTTGAATTGGGGAAAAAAAGAAGAAGAAAAGGGAAGTTTGATACCAAATAGGACTTGGAACCTGGGACAGTATCCCCTATGGAGGGCGTTAACCTTTTTTTGGTTCATTACTTGGGTTTCATTTTTGGGGGGTGGGCTCGTTTGGTGAATTTTTCCTTTTTCTTTCTTTCTTTCTTTGTTTCTTTTTTTTTTTTTTTGCTCTTTGGGTCATGTCCGGCTTGGCAATGACGAATCTGTACGATTTTCAATGGTTTCATATGGATGGAGTTGTTTGAAATTCAAGTCAAAGGAAAAGGCAGGTCAGGGGGTAAGGTGAACGGCAAATTGTTTAACAGGCTGTTGGATTCGTGGGAAGACTTTACGGCGATCTGCGCACTTGATTATTGACAAATTCTGCGGTTTAGGAGACTGCAAAGTTCCCATGATATAGCGTGAAAATTGCGCAAAAAATGTCTCGGAACAAGCGACATTTGCTGCTCTGCCGAACTTAGGCCTTGCGTGGCAAACAAAAAGATACGCTGTTTGAGTTAAACTACGGATTACATCGAGCGGAACCAAAGTCCAAAACAGGCCCTTAAATATTTTTGATTATCCTTTCGCAGCATACGCTAACCACGCTCAACACGAAAGGTAGCTTCGCTCATGTGTAACTCCAGTCTGAGTGAGCTGTCAATCCAAAAACCTCAACGTCATGTTATCATCCTTGCCATCAGTCATGAGTCTTTGTCCGCTCCCGGATCGAAACGTGGTGGCCTCGAAATATCCGACACAGAACCGTTCTCGACCTTGTTTCCCTTCTCATCCTGATCCTCCGGAGAATCACCCTCTTCGATCACAGAACCCAGCAACTTCTCCGCCCTCCCTTGCTCCTCTTCTTGACTCGCACCTCTCGACGCCAACCTTGACGACGGCCCGTCAAAGATGTCGGCAAAAGAGTACGGCACCACCGCCCCATCCACCATGTTCAACAGCAGCTGCCCAAAGTGACCCTCCTCGATGATGGGGAACCGGAAGAAGCCCGAGCGGCGCTCCTCCTCGGGCTGCGCTTCCAGGGACACCCCGCAGCCGAGCACGTATCGGTCGCCGTCGCGGTACCGGTCCAGCGCCCCGCGCAGCTCGTCCCGCAGGTCCCCGAGGATCTGATCATGCGTCCGCGGTATCGGAAGCGGCATCGCCGGCGGCGACTCCTTCTTTCTTCTGCCGCGCTTGCGTCTTCGGCCGCCCTCGGGCGGAAGTTGGAGGTGCACTAGCTCCCGCGCCGCCTCGTAGTACTCCTCCTGGCGGGTTACGAAGGCGCAATAGGCGAACTGGCGTAGGTGCCGCTGCACATCCCGGTCGAGCGAGTCGAACTTGTTGAAGACTACCGCAGCGCCGGTGGCTGGAAGGAGGGCGCCTGCCGCGGTGGTGGTGGTATGGTTGAGGACGGCGTGGGTGAAGCGCGCTAAGCTTGGCCGCACGTTGGTTTGCAGGTGCCGGGCACACCAATACGGTACCTGTATTCGCTGGTTGGGCTCCAGACGGCAGCGCTGCGTGCCGATATGCTTGCAGGGTCGTACGCGCGGCGTGAGATGCTGGGTGCATTCGGAGGTGCAAGGGGGGCGGATGAAGTCGACTGTATAGGTTCTACACATGGTGGTTGTCGTCTAGGGTGTTGCGTAATACATGGGAAGTAGGTAAGGTAGTAGTTAATGCTGGCTAACTAGGAGGAGTGGGCGGTGTTTGTACGAGATGCTGGGTGTACATTGAGCAACACATACCCCCGTTCTATCCAGACGGAAGGCGAGACTGTTCTGTGCAAGTACTTGAACCAAGCTCGACTTTGGTACTTCTACCTGCCTGAATTTAGCTGTGGATGGAGATCTTCATTCGGGGCAGGTGGTAGGGAGGTGGTTTCCACTGGCCAGATTGATAGTAGAGTAGCAAGACTTCGTTGTGGGATGCTTCTAGTTCTATTTCATGCAGGAGGTAAAGCAACTTTTGCACAATACATAGAATAGGGACGCGGACGTATGCTTTGATATTACAGCACCGGTATATGTTCGTATCGTGTTTAACGTACAGAGCTGCGGTAGTTCACACCCTTAGGTGCCCCATAAGCCCCCGTTTCTGCTAGAAATTCCCCTACAGCCCCTAGAGCTAGAAGTCTAGCGCTCCAATTGTTTTTTGAATATGTTCAGGTAATGACAGTCCTGTGTAGCTGGGTACAACTTCCTTGGATGCAGGCGTGCAACACCCTGTCCTCTGACATGTTTGTTGCTGATATGGAAGGTATTGTCCAGAGAACCAGGCTAGAGTTATACTCAACCTATTGTCGGTTGGAGCAGAGAGGGTTGAGAGGCCATGCCCTGGAGTGGTGATTCTGTCTCCATCGGTGGCTCAGGTTACTTCTTTTCTGGTTGGCCACATGGGGCCGCATGCCTGTCATCTTCGATTGTTGCGTTGAGCGGGCATAGCGCGTGGTCTGCTTCATCCAAATTTGCAACAAACGTGGTACTTTGGTTGAATGCTTCGCTTGCTGGGTGCCTCTGCCCCTGTGCCCACTCCAATTCCCGCTCACCGATCTCAGATGCGTATGAAGAGCGGCCATCTTGGACTTGCCGGTAATGACTGTTATCGTGACTAGGGTGAACCTCGAAGCGGCATCCTCGTCGTCAGGTAAGCATCGACACACTGTTGCTGGCTTCGTGGCTTCGCTCAGGAACTCGTGATTTGCAGTCGCTTTCCAAGTCGGCGTGAATCCTGAATCTCTGGATCTGATTAATGCCTGGCCTGGTCTGACAAGGTCGACGAGGATGCTCGCGCAGTGTAGGAAATAGACGATTTCGATCCGGATCATTCGTGGCTTCAGGTGTCGACTCTGACTTCGGTCGTCTTGACGATGCCTCCCATTTCCGGGTCATTCGGTGTCGACGCGGTCTCGGCCTCAATGCTCTCCCCACTGGCCTCCCCTTTGACCCTTGCGTGTTCGGCATGCACGGCGATGGGCGTGAACACTGAACCCTTGCGGCGATTGGCCGCATCCCACTGTTTGTCCCCCCTTATCATTTCAACCAAGTGTCCCGAGACGGCGCTCTGTCGTCGACATCTCCTTGCTGTATCTCCGCTGAGTGGGAGTCGGTCGAGAGCCTTGCCCGCGCGGTAGTAGTTTGCTCCTCGGTAAGGGTCGAGTGTTGTGGATAGTTTGAGCGCTCGACCAAGGAGTGGGCGGAGTGTCGGGGCGCAAGCGGCGATGATTCCAATATCGAGTTGGAGACTGCGGGGGAGTGTCAGTATCAGGCTTATTTGTAGGCATCCAAAATGACTTACGCCTGAAAGAAGGGAGCCCATGGATAGCTATCAAGTCAGCATGCTTGGCAGAACTCATAGTCAGAGCCACCAGTGTAAGAAACTTACAACGTTCCATCGGTCTCATGGACATAGGCAATGATAAACAATGCCCTTGCTATTCCCAAGCCCACCGCGCTACCTAACAGTTAGCCACAGCCACTGGCTCGGAGAGAGATGCTCACCAGTAACCTCCACTTAAAATGGCGATCAGATAGATCCTAACGCGTCTTTGGAGTTGCAAACTCCAGATCAGGGGCACAGGGAGAGTGGCAAAGCTGATATCAGTGAAGATATTACATGCTATGAGACAAAGAGCGTTAGCGAGCGTCACCTCAGTTTCCAAAGGTGGCGGTGGAACTGACCGGCGTTGAAGAGACCAAAGTTTCTGTATGTGACCCTGCTATAACACTTGGGTCGAAGTGCCGGGTTCCATTGCCCTGCGATGGGCTTGCAGTAAGTCAGGAAGGTAATGAAGGCGAAGATGGTGTAGAAACAGGTGAAACCTGGTATCAATTCCGGTCAACCACGGGGACACTACTCGGTAGCTCTGGGATAATGCCGTACCAATAAGGGCCCATAAGATCCTATTGTACCAGCTCCCTCTGCTAAGCCGTAGAAGCGACAGGGCGATGGATATCTTGAGAAATCCAAATGCAAACGAAGCCTCAACGATGGATTGGTAAAATTGCGCTTCGATCAGCGTCAGGAAGCGTGTTGGGGGAATGGTGTCGATGTGGTTTCCGTAGCCATTGTGACAGCCGACAACCCAGGAGGCAAGCCCTCCTATTCCACACAACTGGTTCGAAGATTGCAAGGTCAGCATTTCAGATCTTTATGGTCGCGAGAGCGCACTGCAGAGCTGGTTCTCACCACAGCCATGACCATAAACACATCGTCCCTGCCAAACGAGCGCGAGACAACGGCGCGGGTGTAGAAGCGAACCAGCGCCGTGACAAAGGCTAGACTCCAAACCACGCAGACAACGGCAATGAGCCAGGCGGCATTGCTTTCGGCCGCCCGCTCGGGGTCGACGTAGAATGTCCTGCTATCTGACGACATGGCCACGGGGGCAAGGCTGGCGACAGCAGAGCGGCCGCCTTGGGAAAAGCAGCAACAACAACATAGGGAGTTGCGAGGCGGAAGAGAATGCAGTCGGACATCCACCAAAGGCACGAAGTAATGAGAAGCGGAATGTCGGGGAATACGCGCGCACAGCGACAGCCAGAAGACCCAACAACCACCAAGACCCGGATTTCCCCCCCCTTAATGCAGCAGCGCAATTCCTCCTTCCGCCCAACGGGATGCCGCTGGTCGGCCCCATTCTCGGCAGTGTTCCGAATTAACTCTAAATTGAATCTGGGGTAGAGTACCTCACACACGAACGAAGCGCCGACCCACGAAGCGGGGGGTTGCGC